>PVIR01023149.1:0-27399 GCA_004026965.1 Petromus typicus | reverse complement strand
ATCATTTTTTATGGCAGAGTAATACTCCATTCTGTAGAAGAACCACAGCTTTTTTATCCAGTCTCCAGTTGATGGACACTTGGGTTGTTTCCAAGATGTAGCAATCACAAACTGGGCTGCTATAAACATGGGTGCACATATGTCACTGTGATAAGAGTCTTTTAATTCTTTTGTGTATATACCTAGCAGGGCAATGGCCAGGTCAAACGGGACTGTCCTAGCTTTTTGAGGATTCTCCAAACTGATTTCCACAGGGGTTGTACGAGTCTACATTCCCACCAACAGTGGAGAAAGATTCATTCTTCTCCACAGCCTCGCCAACATTTGCCGTTGGCTGATTCTGAAATGGCAGCCATTCTATGTGGAGTGAGATGAAATCTCAATGTTGTTTTCATCTGCATCTCTCGAATGACTAATGATGTTGAGCATTTCTTCATATGCTTCTTAGCTGCTCTTCTTCTTCTGAAAAATATATATTCATTTCAGATGCCCATTTTTGAATTGGGTCATTAAATTTGGGTGGGCTGATTTTTTTGAGCTCTTTATATGTTCTAGATAGTAGCCCTTTATCTGAGGAACAGCTGGTAAAGATTTTTTCCCACATTGTTGGTTGCCTGTTTGCACTGTTGGTGGTTTCCTTTGCTGTGCAGAAGCTTTTTAAAAGAATGAGGTCCCATTTGTTGATTTCCTCAGCCATTTTCTGTGCTATAGAAGTTTTGTTCATGAAATCTTTCCCTAAGCCAATGTCTTCAAGAGTTTTACCTAACCTGTTTTGCAGAAGGTTTAGAGTGTCTGTTTTAATATTTAGGTCTCTTGATGTTTCTTTTTTTTTTTTTTTTAGAGGAATCTTATAAATGATTAAGGGTAGGTGTTATTTTCCATGGCTTTTTTGGTCATGATTTCTGGTGTTCCATAAGTCTCTCTTATACCGCTATGTTCATATTTCTCCAAGGTGATTATTACTGGTGTTATTGAAAATGAGCTACTCCTAATGGTTTTTTTATTTTTAGTTTTTTTGAGACAGGGTCTCACTTTGTAGTTCAGGCTAGCCCTGAGCTCAGCCTCCAACTCACATCACAGCAATCCTCCTGCCTCTGCCCCCCCAAGTGCTGGGATTACAGGCCTGAGCCACCATGTCCAGCACTGTAGTATGTGGTACTGGTTGCTGCTGGGCATGGGCCTCCATGCCCAGTATGGTATGTGGTTACCGGGGATTGATCCCAGGTCCTTGTGCTTGCAAGACAGGTGCTGGAACCACAGAGCTGAATCCCCAGCCCTCCTAATGTTTGATTATTTACTTTCAGATAAAGACAGTGGTGGAGATGTTGGGTCACTTATTGGTGTCTCTTCATTCTTTCTTTTTTGAACAGTAATCAAAAGGCCTGCCTTTAGGCTTTGCTACTCTGTTTGACTTTAGGCAGTATATATTTGAAGCTTTATTTAGTATTTTGTTGAATCATTTGAATTATTGACCCCTTTATACCTGAGGATTTGTTTGGTTCTCTTTGAAAATCTGTGCTTAAAAGATGAAGAAATAAAAATAAAATAAGAGGAGAGTAAAGTTGACACATCATTTCAAGGAACTATTTCAAAAGCCAGTGTCTGTTCTCTGAAAAAGACTTCAGAATTATCAGATAACAGTGCTGATCATCTGATGAAACGACTTAGATTAGAACTGTTCTTTTTTTTTAATTTTAAAATCTTTATTGGTACATTACATATACACATCATGATTGCACTCTATAATGGGGATTTGTACCAGTATAAGACACAACTTAATTCTCACTTTTCCCCATAGCCCTACCCACCCTACCGCCCCCCCATACATAAAATTTTAGAACTGCTCTTTATCTGATTTTAGAAACAACCTCATGTACATTTTAAGCAAGTTAGTCTGTGGCAGAGTTTTCCTGCTTGCATGACTTCTCCCTAGTCACTCTTACATTGTGATCTCATGGGCTTGCTGTTCTACATCTGCATGTTTTTTCCACTGTAAATGTTACACTGTTCAGAGGTGTATATTTTGGGTAAATGTCTCTTCAGTCACCACAAATAAAAGAATTCTGTCCAATATGAATTCTCTGTTAAGTAAGGACAAAATAATAAATACGGTATTTTATTTGCATTTGTATGTATTCATTCCAGTGTGCTTACATGTGTAGAGCTTCTCTCTGGTACCATCTCATGTTCAGTCTTTTTCACAGTCATCTCACTGGTAAGATTCTCTCTGGTACAAGCTTTGCAATGTTGCTCAGGCTGACCTTGAACTCACTGTGTAGCCCAGGCTGGCCTTAAACTCTTAGTGGTTCTCTGGCCTTTGCCTCCTGAACGCTAGGGTTACAGGTGTGCATACTTTGTGTGGCACTTTACTCTTCTAATAAGTTAAAGTAAAAGGTTCCTAGTATGGGGAAACTGCAATATTAAATGATATGTTATTCTACAGAAAGTAAAATATGTCATCCTGTTTACGGTAGAAAATAACAGTAGGAAGACACAGCTGTGTAAACAGCACATGCCATCTCTAGAAATTCTTTACAAAATGTCACTCAACTGGAAATGGTTTGATGGACAGTAGTCTGATATATTTAATAATTTTTAGTGGGAAATTAGAATAGTTTTAGAAGTATAATAATCAGCGATTTCTGAGTTTAAGTTGCTGAGTATAGAAATGAGTGTGTAAATGTTTTCCATATGCCACTACATCGTGGCTGCATGGACTTGGGTGTCAATTTGCACTAATTCAGATACCTAAATGGCACAGTTTAATGACTTCAGGCATAAAAGAACTATTGTGTGTATGTGAAGTTCCATGTGCAAACTAGCAACTTAATATTCTGGATAAAACATTGCAGTCTTCTCTCCAAAATAGCATGATTGCTGTTTTAGAATCTACGTGCCAACTTTATCCTGTTTTAAAACTTTCCTGTTACTTTCACAGGATTTATAATGGCTTACTTCACCAAAATTGATGGAGTATTATTTATTTCCTCTTGTTGGGAGTTTGTCAGTGATTTTATCATATTTTATTGTTTTCAGAAACTAATATGAGGCAGGCATGATGGCACATTCCTGTTTCCCCAGCACTTGGGAGGCAGAGGTGGGTGGATCACCGAGAATTCCAGGCCAGCCTCGGCTATGTAGTGACTTTGGGGCCTACCTGAACTATAAAGTGAGGCCTGGTCAAAAAAGAAGGAATTAATTTGAAAGTAATATATGTAATTATTTCCTTCAATATTGGAGATGGCTTTTGAGTCCTTTGTCAGTGCATGATATTACAGGATACAAATTCTTTTGGAAAATTGACATACAGTTTACACATCTTAATAAATTATATTGCCATTACCTACTATGCCTTTTTTCCTTTGCCATGTTCTTACTTTCTCACCTCCAGAAGTCTACCTTCTGGTTTTCTGTTTCTCTGACTTACTTAGTGACTTATTTATTGGTACTGGGGATTGAACTGATGACCTAGTGCTTGTGAGGCAGGTGGTGGCACCACTGAGCTAAATCCCTGTCTTTCTCTTTTTATTAAGTATTAATTTATGTATTTCGGGGGTTTATGCTACAGAAGAAAATAGACATTTACCTTCCTGAGTTTGGCTGATTTCCTTTAAACTAGTAATTTCTATTTCCATGCATTTTCCTACAAAGTATATGATTTTGTTCTTTGTGACTGAGTAAAATACATTCTTTCTGTGCATATATAAAATACATATATATATTCTCACAACTTGTATTTATACACTTGTTGGTGAGCATCTTATTTGTTTCTAGAGCTCAGCTATGGGAAATTGCACTGCTACTGATGTGTAAGCAACTCATTGTATGCCCACTGTATTTAAGTCCGTTGGGGTTACACCCAAGAATGGTACACATTTTGAGCTGTTATTTCTTGTTTAGCCTTTTAAAAAATCTCCACAATGTCATTTAAAAAAAAAAACTTTGCTGAATTTCTAACTCATACCAAAAACTTTATTCAACTTTTTTTCCCCCTTAATATCAGGCATTTCATACATTTTCCTATCTTTGGAATCTATTACTACAGAAATATGACCTTTTAGGTATCCTGTTACCTTTTTACATTTCATATTTTCCTACATTTGTGTGTGTACAGCTGGTGAATGAGATAGCTCTACCATTTTTTTTTTTGAATTAGCTTCTTAGTACGTGGCTTTGTCATGGTGTTTCAAAGGGATGGTTTATTATGTGATTTTGAGTATATTTCCAGCTGGTCACCCTGGTGTAAACTTTGTATAGCATTTTTGTCTTTATTTAAGTGCCTACTGTGTCAGAGTTGAGGGGACTCGATGTTGGTGCAAGTCATGAACAAATGCAGATCCTCAGCAGTTGCTGCAGCTGGGGTCCCCACAGGTAAGTGGGAGGTGCAGGGGTCTGGGCCCCACAGTGGGGGTGGTAGTTTTGTCAGGTGCTAGGATCATGGCTGAGTAACTCGAAGTGGTTTCTGGCCCCGGATGCCCTAGTAGTGGGGGGGGACCTAAAGCACTTCTTCTCTGATGAAAAGGGGCTTCCTCACAGGAGGACATGAGGGCTGAGATCAGAGTGCCCTCTGTGTGCTGCTCATGCTGGGTTGTACGACAGTCCTGTGATCAGGCAAGCTCTGATGGTGGCTAATGATAAGACAGCATAGAGTTGTGCTGCTGGTAGTCCTGTTCCTCTTAATGTGAATATGGGGTTTCCAGAGCACCTTCAGGCTCCCCTAGATGCCTGGGGAAAGCCATCAATGGGGGATTTTGTGTCCCCTATTCTTTGGGCTTTGATACCTGTGATTAAGCTACAGTGGTTATACCTGGAGTCAGGCCAGATTCCTCTCAACCAAGGTATTCAGCCAAGTTCTGCTCAGGACACTGACTGCAGAATGGCAGTGGGCAGTGTTTTGCTGTAGCACTTCTCAGGCTGAGCACCTGCAGGACAGAACAAAGGCCAGTGGTTTGGCAGCAGGTGGACCTGAACAGTTGTGCAAAGCCTCCCCAGTGTGGACCTGTTTCATGGGCAGCTTTGAGAGGTTTCTTGTGAGAACTTAGATAAGGAGTAGTCAGAGATGGAGTCCATGCAGCTGTGTGAAAGTGCACATGACCGGCCACCCTGGAAGGCTGGTTATGTCCTCCAGTGATGGCAGATCTTGTGGGGCTTTCTGTGATGCCAAGTGGTTCCTGTGGTGCCACGATAGGTTTACCACCATTGACCTAGTCCCTGAGTTGTTGCAGGAAGTGTCCTGTGTTCTTTGTGTTTCAGCCCCTGTCACCTACAGTCAAAGCACCCAGCAGGATTGAGTCAGAATCACAGTACTGGGCCATGTGTGCTTCCCATGGCAGCTCCCCACTGAGCCAGTGCAGTGACATGTCTGTGATCCCAGGCATGAAACTACAAGGCTTCTGTGAGCTCCTGTACAGTCAAAATGTAGACAGTATGTCCCTCATCAGCATGCTTCTTAGCTTTATTGATCTCAGGGTTTTCTGGGAGAAGATGTGAAATCTTTTTCCAAAGCAAGGCTATTACACATGGAAGAGGTTATTTAGCTAGTTGGTCTGAAAAGTAGGAAGGTTTGTGACATGTTCCTATATCTAGGATTGTCCGTATCCATGTGGGGGAAGTCTTCTGGGGCTGTTCGATCCTCATCCTCACAGAGAAGAGACTGCTTCCCCCTTCCTTGGCTGTGGAGCCATTGACAGAAAGTGCCTGGGGTATTTGTTCTTGCTGCTACCCAGCATCTCTTAATCATTTAAGTATTCTGTTTTCCTTTGGTTGATGTGCGGAGTCCACCATGGCCTTTCCCTTCCAAGAGCTATATGCCTGTTGCGTCAGTAGTCCCTTGTGAGGATCATGTGATTTCTGGGTGAGTCTGTTTGGCCATCTCACTCTCTTTGCTAATGTTTTTCTATCTTGGTGATTTCTATCATGTTTGTTGATTCCAGAGTACTATTAAAATTTTTATCCAGGGTATAGTTGTACAGTGATTGAATGGAAGTTCATTTTTAAGGTAAGTGAAATGAGACGCAGAAGCAGTATTGCGGTACAGTTAATCAGCAGGCTTTATTACCTTCCTACCTTTCCTGAAACATGTGCTTCCTGAACTAAGCCTGCTTCTTCCTGGAGTTTTCAGGAACCTCTGCTTGCCCTCTCATTAAAGGTAGATAACCCTCTTGACCCCTCTAAATTGTTTTAGAGATGCTAGATGTACTTGATTACCCACCAGCTGCAAGTTTCTAATAACCTAGCTTTTCTGAATGCCTGGAGGGACTCGAGTGTCAAATTCCTGGTGTGACATTCCATAGCAGGTGGAAATGTCAAGCCCATTTGAGAGAGAGTCTCATATGGCCTTGTTAAATTCCTTTTTTCCTTCTTAATGTTACTTAGAGTACTATGTTTCTAGAATCTTTTTTTTTTTTTTTTTTTTTTTTGGCTTTCTGGGAAGTGTTAAGTTTTGTTTTAACCTAACATTTTAACTAGAAAAATTTAGCCCATGAGAATGGATTCATCTTTCCCATCTATTTGCTTTTGCTCTCATATGTAGTGGTCCTAAGATACTACCCTTAAAGAACTTGTCAGTATAGTTTGATCATCAATGAAGTGGAATGCTTTTAGAAAAAATTTTCTCCCTCTCCTATTCTCTTTAATATATTTTTGGGTCATAGTTCACTATCTAGATGCACAATATAAACTCAAGTTCAACAACAGAAACTACTTGCTTCTACTGACATCTGTGGTTTTGTCCTTTTGGGTTTACTCTGGGTTTCTTTACTCTGAAAATCACATGATGCAACAGAGGTTAGTCTGCAACTAAGGTTAGTCATTCAGGAAATATATGGTGTTCTTCAGGATACACTGGCATGATTTAAGAAGCTACTTGTCTGGCACTGACCTTCCTTGTAGGAAACTGAAAAGGTGGGCATATTTATTATCTTTATTTTATGATTAGACCCCTGGAGCTTTAGCAGTTAGGTTTTGAAAGTAGGCAGTCTGCTTTTGAAGCTCAGTCTTAGGCGGTACTCTAGTGTAAGGACTTACTTTGCTCTTAGGTTAGAAAAGAAAATTAAACATTTTATTGTAGCGGTCCTATTTTGGAAGCTAAATTGAGAGTAGGTAAAAGATGTAAACATTACTGGTTCCAAGTATCATGGGAAAGGAGCATGAAAGAAAGTCATGATTTTTGCCCTTAAAACCAGAAAAACCTGGACCAGGTAAAATACCAGTGTTTTCTTACATCATTCACAGAAGTGAGATAGCAAAGAAAGGTGTGGCCGTGAAATCTGGAAAGATAGGATAATACAGAGTCATTTCCGAACTGTGCTTATCTGGAGCAGAAGAGGCTGGAGCAGTAACTGGGCAGGTTCACTTCCATGGTGATACTGATCAATTGCTGGAGGGCACAGGCGTGGACCAGCTTGAGAGGGGAAATCCTGGGGGCCACTGTCTCGGACAAGTAGCCCCGAGTTGTCAGGGACTTTACTTCAGAACCCAGAGATCAGGCTCCCCTGTCAGATTCTCTGTGTGCTTTTCAGACGGAAGGAGGATACTAGACTACATCCAAAGCATGTCCGTAGCAACTCTGCTGACGTTGTTCACTACTATCTGCAGGATTCCCTGTCACTGAAAGACAACTAGAAAGGAGTAAATTGAGTTGGGATTAGGGCTTTAAGAAAGCAGATTAGGGAAGGAAGTAGAAATCTAGGGAAAGTTGAATTACTGTGTGTGAAAGTCATGGTCCACAGAGTCATATACACTTAAAGACAATGATTTACTAGATTAGACACTCCCCTCCCTCATATCTCATAGCACGGGGCTCTGGAGTAAAGGGTGAACATCTCAGCTGCAAGGGCTGGAGGACAGTCCGAGAACAAATATTTGAAGCAGTCTGAAGTCCAGAGAAGACAACAAAGATAGTCTGGTACTTATTACTGTAACAAATCAAAGTCATAGTCTTAAATTTTATAAGATGTTTATTGAGCTCAGCTCCTATTACGTGATGAAGTACATGCATACTGAACAAAAAATGAGAATGAATGCCAAAAGGTGAGGGGAGAAAAAAAAAAGCTGGAGGGGAAAACTCAAGCATCAGAAATAGATATAAAAAAGTTGTGGGATTTTAAGTGAGAGTTTGAAAATAATTCATTAATCTGTTGAGGATTCGATAGAGGGAGAAGTCAATATGCTCAAGCAAATGAGTAATGCATGCTTTCAAAAAATGAAAAAAATATATATTAGAAATAAAGCAGCTGTAAGGGAAATAAAGAATTTCTTTGATAGGTTCGCTCGTAGACTTGACATGGGTGGAAAAAAAAAAAAAAAGTGAGCTGAAGACTCACCATGAGAAGTTTCCAAAACTGAAAAGTAAGGAATATGAGGGAGAGAGCCTCGCCAAACATTCGAGAACTGTGAGACAGTCTCAGAAGGTATAAAATAGTTATCTGGTTAACAGATAAAGAATGGAATGATGACAATGAGAGGTAAATGCTTCTCAAGATTAAACACAGGCCAACGTTGGATCTAAGGAGCTCAATAACAATCTTAAAATCTTAAAAATACACAGGTTTATCATATATAAAGTGCAAATAACCAAAGAAAAAGAGAGAATCTGGGAGAAATCTGAGAGGGTAGGAAAACATCTTTAAGAGGAACAAGAATGATGATAACAAACTGTAGAAGCAGGAATAAATTTGGAAACTATTTTAAATTTTTGGTGGGAAATGTGTAAAATCTAGACTTCTACATCCAGAAAAATTTTTCTTCAAAAGTTCAGGAAAATATAGACTTTTTTTTTTAAGGGAACAAAAATAGTTTTATTTTTTGTCAGCAAATCTACTCTGCAAAAGTTTATTGAAAGATATTCTTCAGGCAGGTGCAAAAGGTTACAGATGAGAAATCAATCCATAAAAGTCTCTAAGAAGGAATAACTTAGGGTAAAATATAATCATTTTAAATTATAACTATTTGAAAAATACTAGTAACAAAGTATTAGATGGTTAGAAAATATGGAATCAGTGGCACCATTGTCACAGAAGGGAGAAAGGAATTTGGGGTACCCTTTTATAAGATACATATGTAAACTACAGAAAAAAATAACATTTTTAAAAAATGGACAAAAATAGAATTATACAAAATGTTAGGAAATTCAGAAAAGAGACAGGACAAACAACCAAGCAGATAGACAACATAAGCATGGGAATGCCAGTAAAGACTTTCCATGTGAATACTCTAAATATAACCAATAAAGAAGCATTAAAATACATGACTGTGACACTAACTGAAAGAAACTGCAAGAAGAACTTAAAATATTTTGCATTAAGTGCAAATACACAGAACTTCTCAAAATGTGAACAATGCTTCAAAAGTTGTGCTTAACAGTATTAAATGAATATATTAAGCAAGTCATAATCTCAGCTCCCACTTCTTGAAATGAAAGGAGAATAAATTTGAACTGTGACAAGGAAGAGAAAGGCAACAATCAGGTAAGAAACAAAGACCCCCCAAACTGAAAAACATCCATTATGCTTTTTTGTTGAGCTCTAATCTGGTCATTATATGGAAACCCTACTGATACCTGAGGAGGAGGGGCAAGGTTTCATGTGATTAAATCTCAGTCTTGCACTGAATTTCATTGGATACTACTATCTTTGGTCCATACTTGAGATGGAGATTTTCTTTGCTCCATGTTAAAAGCTAGAAGGAGATGATACTGGCATTTCTCCTGTTCTGGTAACTTGGGCTTCCATTAAATACTTAGTTACCCTTGAGGACAGTCATTGTTAAGGACAGCAGAGAGCTCAGGGTATGTTTTAAAGAGGTAGCTTTTTCTTCTAGTGCTGGAAGCAGGATGAGATTTTTTTCTGATTTTTGCACTATCTGCATGAAAAACACAACCATACAGACATCTATGATGGGGCCTGTTTAGTTTTAAATTCTCTAGTGAGTCCATACTGAGCCTCTGAGTGTGTCAGTTAATTTCAGGTGCCGCTACTGGTTCCTGCTTAGGCTTTTGCAACTAACTTTTCTCTCCAATTAGGGTGATTTTCTTTATCTGCCTCTTTCTAGTTTTGAGGGGAATAGTCCATTCATCTGTGACCTCAGTTTTCTGATAGATCTCAGAAGAGCTGTTGATGTTGAGGGATTTAAAAAAATTTTTTTTGAGTTTTGTCTTGTGAGGATAGGAATGATCTTTTTATGTCAAGCAGAAATTGGAAGCCTCATTTTTCATTACATAGTCAAGGATTTTTGTTCAACTATCCTGGGAAATACAAGGTTTCAGGGCTAACATGTCACATGGGGAGAATCTGTTTGCAAATTTAAGCTGTATCTCAGATTCATCCTACTTTCAGTCCAATGAATGGAATGTTTTTCTCTATATTTTGGATATAACCTATATATTATGTGCAATGGAATTGCCTACATTATAAAGGTCATTCACAATAGATAGATCCTTGGCTTTTAAATGGGTTCTAAAGATTCAGTGACTATCCCCATCCATACAGCATAGGAAGGCTTAAATGGCATCTAAAGTAATTACCATGTTATCCGGAAAGTAAATTTGTAATTGCCCAATGTATTCTGCAGCAAAATATAATAGCAGTTGTCAGATAATTTAGGCAATGAATTTATAGGATTAATTTTAATTTGCATCTAGTAGTGCAGGAGACTTTTGCCTAGCCATTTATATTAGACAGATTCCACTCCAAAGGCAATATGGGCAACCTCCTTTTAAAGTTCCTTGTGGACAAAATGAACGTCACTCGGCTCCGAAAGCAACTGGGAGACAAAGGGCTGAGAGTTACACTACAATGGGTGCAACAGGTGCGTGCTAAATCAATTCAGTACTCGGTTAAAATCTAAAAGTTCAATGGTAAAAATTTTACTTGTCTATTATATAATTGTATCAAATTATTTTGTCTACAGTGAGAGATTGATGAGGATTTGTGCCTTGGACATGCTTGTATCCCCTGAGTCGGCAACACGTTCGCTCCTGTGAGATGTCTTTCTTTCACATGTTTCCCAATTCAGGGCATAATTATTTCTGCTTCAGAACAGGAATTATCTTTTAATGAACTGCATTTAAATTTCTTTTCTCTTTTTTTATGTTCATCGCCTTGAATAACATAATCTCAAGAAAGATTAACTTGCGTGATTTCACAGTTTGGTCTCCTAACCTGTCTGATTGTAATATCTCCGTATTTTTTTCTTCTGTTCATTAGTTGGTACTATTGAAGTCCTCACACACAAGTATAATGGAAAAAGCTCTGTTTATTCCCTTTCCTAGATCATTAGTAAAATGTTGAGAGCTGGTTGAACACCACTCTGTGGATGCTACCCCATGGCCTTCCTTGTTGGGTGACAGGCTGTTATTTATCACTCACATCCCGCTGTTTGTGTTCCTCAGACAGTCTGCAGTTTTTGCAGGAGTTGTCTTGTCGAAGCCGGCTTGGATGGATATTTAAATTAAGGTTGTAGGAGGTACTGTATCAAATACTTGGCTGAAAGCTGATACTGGTGGTATCCATTTTGTAAACTGTAGTCATTAATTCTTAAAAAGATGTTAACTAATCACATCTGTCTAGAATGACAAACATTGATCCTGATTTTCTGTATATTGGTAGGAGGTGATGCTCAGGGATATCACTTTCATGTCAAATGTACGACAAATAACTCCATAAGGTAAGAAAGATAGCTCCTTTGAAAACTCAAAGATGATTCATTATGGAGAAGTTATGATAAATGGATGAATTTTTCTTTTTTTTTAATAGTCAAGTTCAGTGGGTTTTGAAAACTTTAGATATCCTTTTAGTAAAATTTAAATATACACTTGTCCTTATGGGTACTTAATAAAATGAAATGAGATGAGACTTTCATATATACTTTACGTGGAACTTGTAGCTATTAAATATATATATATATATATATTTCAATTCTTTTAATTTCTACTACATAAACATTACTGTCATAATCATATTTTTGTAACAGGTTAGTAAAGAGACTATTAATCAGCTGCTAAACCAAACAGTTTCTATTGCATCAGATTACATTGTACTTTTTACAAATTGTTAAACCTGATGAAACTGTACACTACAAATTTTAGCAATAATACAACATAGTCAGTTTATTATTTAATAAGCCAATGAGATTCAAGGAGTTCTTTGTAGGTCAGTGCAAAATCTGTTGAATTTTCTGAGTGAAAAAACATGAAAGGGTTGTGTGTTGAGCAGTGACCTGATAGGATGTGACATTAACCGTGGACCCCTGGGTCATGTGAGAATGGACCGAGAGGTTGAGGAACTGAGATCACTGAGGAGGCTGTTGCGTGAGTAAGGGCCTTCCCCAGCCCTACCCAGGATAAGGAGGCAAAGTTTGTGGCTGGAGTTAAGGATGATAATTCTGATTTTCTTCTATTTTATAAATATACAATACCAGATATATGTGATAGAAGAGTGCAGAGCTTGGCAGGGCTTCATTATGGAGGTGAAGGAAGTGCCATTCAGTGAGGTGGTTGATGTTGGCAGGTACAGAAACAAAACCAAGAGTGTTTCATTGATTCAATCATAATGTGTAATTTTAATGAAAGCAAAGTTAATTCTCTTAGTGAATTCTCTAGGTGAATAGGGCTGTTCATTAGATAGGGTACCTTGGATTCAGTATATTACCAGTATTGGCTGTACAGAATATTTTGATTTTTGAAGACTAGGTAATTTTCTAGTGTGTAAATCTCATCTGTTAAAATTTAGTATGACAAAAATCACATTTTTGGTGAATAATTACCACAAATGTGAATCTTGGTCCATTTCATTCCCTTTTCTACTGCAGTCTGCAATTGAGAAAGAAACAGAAGTAGTTGGTTAAGTTTTGGTAAATTTCTCTTTCCTGTTCAGCCAGGCAATATGATAATCAGTTCTTTTTGGCATCCTTTCTTGAGATCATTTAAATAGACTGAATACAAGTTACCTTTAGCAAGAATATTGATACTATGTTATTAAAAGTTAGGTTTTAGACTTTGAGATCTCTGGACACATGGTGATATGAGTAAGATAAATAATTTCATGAGAATCTGAAGATGTAAATGAGTTCTAGAATGTATGATGATGTGATATAAGAAATATTCAAAAGGAGAAGGGTAAGTAATGAGGGGAAAGATAAAATATATTTAAAAATAAAGAAAGTTTGTGTATAGGAAGTGGAGTTATACGGTAGGTAAGGGAATGGGTAAAAATGAGAGGTTGGGTTTATATACTCTCAATGTAGAGAGTTGGGTTTATATACTCTCAATGTAGAGTGTGATGTATATATAAAATGTAGCAATAAAGAATTCAATTAAGGTACCACTCAGTCTTATTTCAAAGAAATAGTCATTTATGTTCACTTTGGATCCTTAAAAATTGTTTTAGGTAAAGATGCACCACGCTGTTGTTCATAATATCTTTAAACCACTGGAATCGTGTTATTCAGAGGCTGCTTGAGCTGCAGACAGTAGCAATGACTGCAAGTCAAGGCATTCAAGTTGATGTCAGATTTGCTGTTAGTGTACAGTGTCATGCTTGACAAGTCTGCTCTGAAACTTAGCTTCCTCATCATTAGCTCAAAGAAGATTTGGGTTTTACTTATTTCCTTTCTTGGTATATTTTAGGTACATATAATCATATTCAGCATTGAAAACTTGTACCTCTACGTGGTATATCTTGATTCTCCTTTTTGCCCATTCCCCTGCCATCCCTACAACTCATCCCCTACAACCATAACCGTTGTTTCCATTCTTTTGTTTTTACCATTAATTTTTTCTCCATTATTTACTTTCCTTTGAAAATTGTTTTCCCATTTCACAAGGCATAATAGACGGATGTGATTTTGAGATAGGACTCAATGGAAGAATGCTCAGATCAGCTCCCTGAGACTGATTGTGCACATACTGAAAACCCTGCCTCCTTTGTAGATATGGTGCCACGTCTTGAAAACAATGTTTAAATGTTTTGCCAAGGTAGTTACCCTTTCACCCCCCTTGAGCAAAACCAAGGGTGTGGCACTTTCTATATTGAAATTTGTTTCACATGAAGAAGTGTATCACAACAAATGAATTCAATGAAACGTGACATAGGGATCATTCTGATTTTAACAGGAATTTAGAAATTGATAAAAATAATGACATACTCAACATTATTGAGAAGTTCTTGAACTAATTTGCATTTTTGCACAGTTGAAAACACCAGAAGATTTTGAGTCTGACTAAGCTAGTTACAGACACATGTGTATGTGCTAGGATGGAGGTGAATGCAGTTTTAATTGGGACATGCAAAGGAAGTAATTGGGATGTGGCAGTGTGAAAGGGAAGCCCAGCGCATGGATCCCCACACGAATGAAACCTCAGGAGGTGAAACTCTGATTGCACGTTTTGCTTTTGCTACTTACTATCTTGTGTATAGGACTTTGAGGAAATCATGGCATTTCTGGGACTTGTCATCTTTTTTCTTTTGGATATTAAAATGGTATTCGTCTGATAGAACTGGGGAAAAGATGGAAGGATGAACAGTTGTTAAGGGTTTGTTAGTGACAGTCCATGCACAACTGTCTCTATCTGCATCGTGGCTTCAGTAACAAAAGAGAAATGCAGAGAGAGATGCAAATGCAAATGAGGGTTTTGTATATAGTGCAGGTGTGTTGTGGAATAGGAAGGGAGGTGTTACTGAAGAAACGGTGTTCAGAAAAATGACCATCTGGGAAACCTGTGGAAACTGCCTCAAGCTAAAAGGAAAAAGCATTCTCATACCTTGATTCAATATTTGAAAGGGTTAGACATACACTTAAACTTTTAAACATATGCTTAGAATTCAATTCAAATTATGTCTTCAGCAAAGAAAGGTAAAAACATATGCCCACAAAAATTCCTACACACAGATACTCCCAAAAGCTTACTGAGAGTAGAAACATGAACCAACACAAACGTCCAACCACAGGTAAATGGATAAACTAGTTTGTGATATGTTCATACACTGAAATGCTACTTGGCACTCATAAGAGTAATAAACGCCTGGACATTCAGCAACATGGATGAATCTAAAGCAGGGGTGGTGAACTATGGCAGGCGTGCTGCAGCCGGCTGTCATCATGGAAAGCTCTAAAAGCTCAAAGCTTTGAAATGACTGCTCTAAAGCATGCTAAATGAAATAATGCAGATACAAAAGACTATATACTGTGTAGTTCCATCTATATGAAAATCCAGAAAAGGCAGAATAGTGAGCCAAACCAGCTAAATCGCTGTTTGGAACCCGGAGAACAATGCAGAGAACATGGAGTCCGTGGAGAGATACAGATTTTATATATTTTGATGATCCAGTTGTATGCATATGACAAAACTTCAAATTGTAAGTGGATCTTACACTAAAATGAATGCATTTTGTTATACGTGGATTACACAATTCTAGAAAAATGTTTGTTTTTAAAAACAAAACAAAAAGGTCATTTTTAAATTGAAATCTCTATTGGTACATTACATATGCACATCATGATTGCACTCCACAATGCGGATTTGTACCAGTATAAGACACAACTTAATTCTCATTTTTTTCCCATAGCCCTACCCACCCTACCACCCCCCCATATACATAAAATTTGTTTCCTTTCTTTTTTGTTACAATATCATTATTTTTCCCCCTTCACCCTACTTCACTTGGAGTATTTTGTTTCACAATATATAGCATACAGTTCTAGTACTCATTTTATATCTTTATTTTCTCATACCAGAGAAAAGATGCAATATTTACCTGATAGTTTTTTCTTTCTTTCTTTCTTTTTTTTTTTTTTCTTTTAAGGGTTTTTGAGACAGGGTCTAACTTTGTGGTTCAGGCTAGCCCTGAGCTCAGCCTCCAACTCACATCACAACAATCCTCCTGCCTCTGCCTCCTGAGTGCTGGGATTACAGGCGTGAGCCACCACACCCGGCACTGTGGTATGTGGTACTGGTTGCTGCTGGACGTGAGTCTCCATGCCCAGTATGGTATGTGGTTATGGGGGATTGACCCCAGGTCCTTGAGCTTGCAAGACAAGCACTGGAATCACTGAGCTAGCTTCCCGGCCCATAAGATAGGTCATTTTTAAAGCACATGCCTCTTTGACAGTCCTTCCACCCAGAGCATTCTGGTCTTTGAAGCTCATCTGTGACAACTGGAGCAGAAGAGTAGTGTGAAGAAGCCAGCTACCACTTTTTCTCTTTTAAGAGGCTTGCTTTTGAGAACAGTCTCTAGTTCTGTAGTCTCTAGTTCAGTCTCTAGTACTGAACCACACTGAAGGCCCTTAGCTGGACAGAATCACTGTCAGATATGTAACTTTAAAAGCTGACTCGAGTTCCACATATTGATTTAGACCAGGGGTTGGCAGATGAGCCCCACAACAACTGGAGCAAAATAGTACAATGATGACTTGTTTAAGGTACTAACTACATCTTAGGGTGCTTTAATATATTACATCAGAGATGGGGAATAGGAGATCTGGATGAAATTAATGGATATTAACATAATTAGTAAATAAAGGTCGCTAACACCTGGTAAAAAAGGTAGAAGCTTTGAAAGAAAAGATGAAGTTGATAAATAAAAGATAATTAAAAACATTTCTGTAGCAGAACCATAAACGCAATGATAGGAGACAAACTAAAAAATGGTTGGGCACATACACATCATTACCTTTGGTGGTTTGTAGTATTACTACACTTCTAAAAATTAATGACAAAAATTAGAAACACTGCAGAAGATATGTATTGATGAGGAGTAACATATATAAATCAATATAGCTTTCATACATATGCACAGATTGTCATCTTTACTTTTACTACATGAAACACAAATTGATGCTGCACTATATTTTACTGATAAAATTGGTAGTGATGATAAAAAGTTCATCCAAGTTGTCTGTGACATCTAAGGAGTTGGTAAGCCCTCCAGTGTGTGTTTGCTGTTTGTGTAAATTGGTTCAACGTCTTTGGAAGGCAGTTTAATTTGCACAATTTAAAATACAGGAACATTTGTGTTAGGAAAAGAGCATCACTAAATCAGGTGTTATTTTTAAAATCATCTTAGAGTTTGTGTGAAGTCTGATTTGGAGAGTCTGTGCCACTCAACTATCTGGGGTCCCTCTGGATGCCTCATAGTGCCACAGGGTTTCAAGATCTTCTTGCATTGTCTAAGCTGCTGGGAGATGGAAGAAGAGACTGTATTTAGAAGATGCTGATGATTAAATGACATAGAGGGGGAATTAAAACAAATGACCAGTTAAACCGAATTTGGGAGCTGTTTACTTTACAGTTTGAATCTTACAACTCTTCTGATTCCCCTCAGTGAATTTTCTTGTACTTTGTTAAGGCAACTTTTAAGATATCGTCAGTCTCCGAAATCTGCTTTAACTATTTCTGCAATTTTGAGGCTTTGCATTTTTAACTAAAGTCACAGTAAGATATTCCTCTCATTTGTGATTGAAGAAATGAGGGGGAAAAATCACAAATATTTTAAGAATATCTATTAATACTTCAGGTCAACATCTTTCATAGAATGAGAACTATGTGTAAATTTCTGGCTATTAAATAATAAGCATGGAGAAGGTACACTGACATTTCATTTCTTTCCATTAATTATATTTTTAGATCATTGTTATTAAAACATGTTTTGATAACTGTCTTCCAAGAATTCTCAAGACACACAATGGACGTGTATTGAATATTAGTCTGGATTTATTTGAATCAAAAGGTAAAATTGGTAACATGACAGGTTTAAAAATTATATCTTCCCAATTAAAGAAGACAGTCAGGAAGTACAGATCTGAAACCTCCTTAGTCAAACATAATTAGGTGCACGAGTGTAAAATATTTCTTTATGCTCTCTTCAATAATGCCTGTGTTCCAGTTAAACAGATTTTTTAAAACCTAATTCCACACAGCTCCATACTTTGTGGCTGTGAATGAGTGTGTTACATTCTGTCCCAGAAAATCAGAACACTAGCTCCTTACATCCTGGCCACGTTGATGTTTATTTCTTCTGTGAAATTATTTGCCTTCATACAGATTGTTTAAAAATATTTTAAAAATGCAAATCAACATACCAGAGTGTTTGTTTCACTAGGTGGGTATTATCTGACACAATTTTTAAGTAAGTATTTGTTTTGCAATCTCAAATACAGTGTGTTTTTTTTAACTTTGTTTTGAGTCTTGTGGCTTGATTTGAGTGGTAACTCAGGAGTTCAGCCCAACCCTACAGAGACTTGGGCTGTTCTGTTTCCTTCATGGAGGGCCGATGGTTTCCCAGATTGTCCAAGGCTCATGTCACTTGGGTTATGACAAAAGTACACAGATTTTATTTCATTATGGAAATACAAATAAACAAGCTTATACTGCAGCTGTTGCATAAGAAAAGTGATTTCTTGTTAAGGTAATATTAATTGTATAGTGTGGCACATTAGGATATGTATGTGTGTCTACATTCCTAGGCAGAAGGAGGAAGAGGCAAGATTGAGGAAACAGAAATTTAGATAATAGCTCATAAAGGGAAAAGAATGTCACACTGGGCAGAGTGAGATGTAAATTTTAACATTTATCCATAAGATTAATTACTATGTTGTCAGCCAGAGTTATAAGACCACAGCTGTTAAGTTCATAATTTGCCTCCAAAATGAGAACGTGTGCAGTAGTGAAGTGGGTCATTACTACTAAGTAACTGCAGGGTTGCAGGGGGTGAATCAAGGATTTCTGTGTCACATGAGGCCTCCTGGAACCCGGCATTAGTGTCAATGAAGGAGATGATACGACAGCTAACAGCAGTCATGTCTTGATGAACACATTAGATAGAATCCATTTAGCTTTAAGCCAAAGATCAGGGGAGAATTTCCCAAGTGCAGTGAAAGTGAGACAAGAAAGCCAGAGAAGCCAGTTATGAGTGGAAGACTTCATGAAGCCGGCCTGGTGGGGAATAGAGTTCAGTTCCCAAAGAAATTATTAGAAAACAGGACAAAACATAGGCTTTAGATGTATCCTGCCTTTAAGGTGAGAAAAATTACAGTCTTACAGTGCTAACTCATGAATAGCTGTGGTGGTGGAGAATTCCTTGCTGTTTTAAAGGTTTCAGAAAAACAGTGTGGAGAAGAGATTCTAGACGTGGGGAGTAAAAGTCTGTGCAGGACGGAGATAGACTCCTGTAGTATCAGCTGCCCAGTTCTGTGGACATGGTCTAAGACTAGCCAGCCACGAAGGCCATTTTCAGTTTGGTGAAGGTAAGCTGCTCCAAGCAAGAGGATCTTTTCTACTTGTTTTTATTGATCACTATCACGTGAGATGAAACAATCTGTGGTGGTTACATAGTCTTCCTGGAAGTTAGTCCTGCTTTGAGCACAGTTTAAAGTAGCTTGGTGGAGATTTAAAAGTATTTCAAAGACATTTAAGAGTCAAGTCTCTTAAATGGTTTTTTATTTTCTGAAAAAGTAAAAATTTCATAACCAAGTAAGAGTAATGAATATATTGTAGATGATTATTTTCTAAGTTTTTATAAAAAATATTCTTAGAAACAAAAGAATTCACACAAAATCTTGTTCTTAGCCATCTAAACAAACTGGTATTATTGAACAATTGTCTTATGTAATTCTTTAGAGAGTTTAAATATTTTTAATGTAGAATACAGGGGAATGGGATGGAAGGAAATATGTCAACTGCTTCAGAACTCCCACTTTGAAGAGAATGTGTGGGAAGCCTTTTGAGAAGCTTTTTGATTATATTTCCAAACTGGTAATTTGTTTAATTCGGAGATGACTAAACCTCTTAGAATTTAGACATTGTTTTTAGTGTAGAGAAGGGTTTTAAGTGAAATTTTACAGTCATTTCTAGTGTAGTATAATTACATTTTACTATGGTTTGAGGCTAGTTTTTCCTCCTATGTAATTTCTAAATGAGAATATTCCATTGAGTGTCACAGTTGGGGTTAGGAATTGTGTTTTTGTACTTGAGTTTATCACATCTAAATTTTTAAGGTCCAGAATAGTAGCTTGGAGCTTAGAAGGGCTTGGGACAAATCGGATGAGGAAGAGCCTAGGCTGGGTACCTAGGGGCAGACTTGGTGCAGGGGCACTTGATTTAGATAGATAAGACCTCATTGTAGGAGTAAATGTAGGCATAGAAGTAAGATCTGACATTCCAGGAATGTGGAGCAGCTATTAGGAATAAGTAATACTTATTACCAGCTTTTTCCAGCAGCATGAGAGTTTCTATATATGAAGAACCTGCTGCAGTCAATAAATAGAGTTCCAGCCTTTGAACTAAAAGTCAGAATTTTCTTCTTGCCCATGTTAGAGAGTTGGGGGCGAAATGGGCAGAGTTCCAGTTCTTGATTTATCCTTTGGCTCTGGGTACAAGGTATTATAGTGGGAAACTGTACCTGAAACTAGAATTCAGCTAGCAATTTAGAAGGAGCTTGGGGACCAGGACTGGACTACTAGACAAATAGCAGAGGCAGCAGTGAGGTGAACTGATGCAGATTCATCTGAATGATGTCAATGTTGCCTTTGTCGATTAAATGTTTCAGCTGAGTGTAGAAGAGAAATCCAATGACAGAGAGGCAAGCATGTTGTTATATTTGGTTTTAGGATAATTGCTTTAAACAGCATTTATCTTAAGGATGGTGCATGGACCTCATTCCTATGAATGTGTTTTGTAAAGTGAGAACTTTATTTGTACAATCAAACTCTGAAATGCTACTGGTGTTCCTGTTTTCTTGAAGGATCACATTGCACACTGACACATTAAAAGCTCTGAGAATTCCTACAATAAAGAAAGCTTTAAGAAACCTTCAGTAAATAAATTGTTTTTTGTTGTTTCCAATCTGGCCATTGGGAAATTACCATCCCATGAAAGTACACATCTGTGTAATACATACTGAGAATGGCTGGGCTAGAGGACTGTTTGCGCTAATGATTATTGAAGGCTGAAAGTTGTTTGGAAAGACTTAAATGGGCAAAGGCTAGATAGACTCTTATCAGTTGCATCTCAGAGAGATTTGGTAAATAGTCTATTAAGAGAATAAAAGCGAATGTAGTTCAAGAAAGCTTTCAAGTTTTTCATTAAGATAAAAGTTACTGAGTGAAAAGGGACTTGGGGATCTTTGCAATGTTCCTTTTTGTAAGAAAAGCAAAGAATCAGAAGGCCCCTTTGGGATTGCCTCAATGTGATTGGACCTAGGGTGGGTCATAGGAGAATGGAGGAATGCTGATGTTTTGGGTGTTTACTCTGCAGCATCTCACATCTATTCTTTGTAAAAACTTAGCCTTGAGGAGGACTATGTTGGACACTCAAAGACAACAGTAATTAAGGTAGAGTTTATTGGGCCTGGCTGAGGTTAGCTGGGGAACTGATCAAATAGCCTTCTGTTCATGGAATATGTACCTGATACAAGAGAACATTTAAAATCCAATATCATATGTTCAGATGTATCTGTAGAAATAACTTGATGTCATTAAGCTTAGAGGTTTGCCTTAGTTAAATATTTTAAAAATTGATGTTTTCTAGAAACACACAATCATTTATGTATGTGACATAAAGATATGCCGTCAAAACAGCTCCCATCTTACATGGTGCATATGATGGCATATCTTTGTCATATATGTGCATTAAGAATTTTTTGCTTCAGTTAGCTGACTTGTATAAAAAATTGTTAAAATTGCTAAAATTCTGTATTTAATCAAGAAACCACTGTGTAAGAATATATATCATGAGTAAATGCATACACATATCAGTTGTCTGTATATGCATTAATATACTTCTGTATGTGTATAAAACACAATGTTAAATTACATTTTTTTTTACATTTCTTTTTTTTAAATCTTTATTGGTACATTAAATATACACATCATGATTGCACTCCATAATGGGGATTTGTACCAGTATAAGACACAACTTAATTCTCATTTTTTCCCATAGCCCCACCCACCCTACCACCCCCCCATATACATAAAATTTGTTTCCTTACTTTTTTGTTATAATCTCCACATTGTCCCCTTTCACCTTATTTTACATTGAGCATTTTCTATTTCACAATATATAACTGAATGAAAAGTATTTGTTTGGAGTCAATAAGAGTGACTTTTCACTATGTCTTTTATAAACTCACTTTTTGAGCTGATTTTGCTAATGGTATTTTTAACTTATATTTTATATTTTTGATATAAAATACATGTTAAGAGATGTGTGTGGACTTAAACTCTATCAGGTCGTTTATAGATTAGTGATAAAGACACATCTGACTCATTTCTATTGGAGATTATTTTTTCTTATTAATACATGTTCATGGCACCTATGATTATATTCTTTGTAGGGATTGGTATGCTACCTAACACATCTTAATTTCTTTTTGCACCCCCTTTGCCTTCCTCCTCCCCCTCCATATCTTAATCCTGTTCTTTCTTCTTTGTACACATTTGCAGTTCTTAAATTTACATTTTTTGTTTGGAGTTAGTACATGTAATATGTATATTGTGGTTCTTTTTTCATCTCCCAATCCTCCATCTCTTGATTTCCTTCCCTCTGAGAATGTACATCCATACTTGCTATTTGAAGGTTATTTTAAAAATAAAGCGCTGCACTGATGTGTATATATAAAATTAACTATTAAATGAACGTACGAACAGCTCCTTTCTGCACTCTAGTCCAAAAAACACTTCATGACAGCATTTGACTTTTGTGTTAGTCTGCAGGATGATCCGAAGAAACTGAACCAGGACTGGGGATTTAGCTCAGTGGTTCTGGTGCCTAAGTTGCAAGTGCAAGGGCCTGGGTTCGATTCCTGCTAACCACTTACGGCAGTGCCGGTGTGGTGGCTCACGTCTGTAATTCCGCACACAGGAGGCAGAGGCAGAGGATTGCTGTGAATTCAAAGCTGAGCTCAGGGCCAGCCTGAACTACAAAAAAGAAAGAAAGAAAATGAAATTGTAGCACACAAGTCATTCTACTTCAAATACGCTTCCAAGGTTCGTAGCAGAATGCTTAAAATGTAAGGCTAAATTCTTGCAAGTTTTGTAGGATTTGTAATGTCTTTTATGAACTGTTATTATGTCCTTTCACTTTTCAGCAGAAACCGACAAACTAAATCACTCCAGAGAATAAAACAGAGATTTGGGAATCATAAAATAACTATTACTTTTAAAGCTTTCAGAAAATACTAATTAATTGTACCTCCTGTCATCGCTAAGAGTACAGTAAGTATATAATGATACCCATTTTATGGAGAATGACATAATCAATTAAAAATGGATTGAATACTCAGCTTCTCTTTGCAGTTATTTTCCCTTCAGGTCCATGTCGAGAGGAGATGTAATCAAAGGTTCCTTCTCTTTGCTTCAAATGAGAAGTACTTCGATAATCATTTTCTTAGTGATACTATCCATGCCTTGGCAGGCTTAAGTGAACCTGGTCTTGAGCATTTCATGAATTTGCAAGCTAGAATGGTAATTTATTTATGATATTTGATGCTGGAAATTGGTTTTCTTCCAGCCCTCAAAACCTCCCCAAACTAAGAGATACGAAGACTTGTGTAGAGGCAGTGCAGTCACAGTGGAGGTTAGCTGTGGCCAAGTCCACTGAATAGATGACTGAGGAAGTCAGAAGAAGTCAGGTAAACTTGTGGACAGTCTAAAAAATGAAGAGCAAGAGAAACTCATACCATACTGCAATGTAATAGAGGAGGGAAATCTCAGAGTTGTCATCATACCAGGAGTGGAGTGAAACTCTGCACGGTCCTTCATTGGGATCTTAAAGGCTTAAAGACAAAGAGGTTTGGTGCTGTTGCTGAAGTACATTCTGGTTCCTTAATAGAAAGATTCAAGTTTTGAAGGTCCATTGAGTCTACTCTTGGGCTTAGTGTAAATTTCTTTTTTTATCTCAGTGAAAAACTTCCTGTGTGACTCTCAGTAGCAGAAGTAGAAAAATTCACATTGGAAAAAATTGTTTATGATAATGATAGTAGGAAAGGTAATTCATTTCTTGCATATTTGAAATTTCTGAATCTTTTTCAATTGTAGGATTGTTGAATAACAATAATATGCAAATACCTAGGTATGAATGCTTGGGTATGGTCAATTAATAGTGTGACCAAAAACTCAGTGTGTATTTTTAGGCAACAGTTGATGTACAGATTTTACCAAGTGATTTACTTGAACTCAAGGTAATGAAGTAGTTAAAGATAGAAGATTAACGTGCATTAAAATGGGCAGTTCGTTTATAGGCAGTTAATCTTAATTGAAGAGTTTTCCTACATTTACTAGATAATCATAACTCTAGATGATGTCAGAATTCCACAAGGTCTAATTACATTACTTGTAGTAATCTTGGGACATTGTTGATATATGATTTACATATTTAAATTGACCAACTTTAAGATTAGTGGCAGAAACTCAATAGGCACAGGCTGTACACTGACCATTGTAGCCATTTAAGGTGCTGGTGGGAATGTACTCTTTTGTTGCTAAGTGCTTTCATCTCAGAATTCACATGATATCGAGAAGGTTGCTGCTCTAACATAGACCATTGTTCTCCCTGAGACAATTTGTGTTTTCCAGCATCCAGGGTAACCTGGTACACAAGGTTCCCTCCTTAGATCAGATAAAAGGGTTGGCAAGTAACTAAATGCTTTGGATGGCTGGCTTGCTTTAATCAAGTTCCAGAACAGATGAATAGTCCTTCAAAGGAGATGTTCCTTAATAAATGCATTAGGTATTGTAGCTCTCTTAAAAATGTTCAGTAGGAAGACAACCAGAAATTGCTCTCTGAAGGTAAAAACTGCCTGAGGTGCTCTGCTGCAAATGGGTGTTAAGATGTTCTCTGCAAGAGAGCATAAAGACATCCAATGTGCCTGGTCACCTTTGCTTCCTCTGAGCATTATACAGGACTTGGCGAAACTCCCTGTTCTCTTAGGGACTGTGCAGTACAGGAACTTAGACTCATTTTTTTTTTCTACTTATCTCAGAATCCTGGGGGTTATTGGGAGGATTTTGAGAACAAGTCAAATGACCTAATGAAGAGGCAGGGAATGGGAAGATCTTACTGATCTTTAATTTTGCTTCTTATTAAAGAGAAGAAGCAAGACATTTTCATAAGTAACCCTTTGAGTATTGGAGATTAACAAATAGTAATACAGTGATAATACCTCACCTGGGACACTGTGCAGTGGGCCTATGGTGCTTTAAATCTTACATAATTCTAAGAGTGAGTAGTGCTATCCAAATTTCACAAATAAGTGACCTAAATAAGGTCACGAGTAAGCAATATGGTACAGTCAGTGAGTGGCAGAGCTGAGACTTCTTTTCAGATCTCTCCTCTTTGTTACCTGCAATGTAGTCTTTGAATACTGCTGTGAACTTTGTGTTCTGACGTTTGTTCCACTGCTGAAAGTATGACGTCTTATTCATATTTGTATTTTTATGATAGCCAGATTGTTTTGACTATACAGAGTAATACTTAAAGCTCAGGTGATGTTCTCATTCCCTGGGAAAAGCCCATGTTATTGCTGTGCCCATCACCATTTCCATGTCCTCAGTCGCAAGTCCACCATATTTGAAACCTTATTTTTACAATTCCATCTCAGCAAGAATTACTGTTTAACTTATTCTTTTTTAGTTATGCTGTTTCTTTTCTTTATTTTTTTTGCATGCTATAAATATATTAGACTTTTTTTTCTTAAATATCCACTTATTTTGCCATCTTTCCATAAGGAAGTAGTTTTTTTAGTTGCAGAGAACAACTTTAGTTTTAAGAAATAAGCTGGATAGGGGACAATGTTGAGATTGTAACAAAAAAGTAAGGAAACAAATTTTATGTATATGGGGGGGTGGTAGGGTGGGTAGGGCTATGGGAAAAAATGAGAATTAAGTTGTGTCTTATACTGGTACAAATCCCCATTATGGAGTGCAATCATGATGTGTATATTTAATATACCAATAAAGATAAAAAAGAAATAAGCTGGTTAAATTTTATCCTCCTCTATTGCTTGCTGTGAGAAAATTAATTCTTTGGTAGTCAGACTGGGCACTGAGTGAGTTCTGATATGCCTGCTGTTTGGTTAGCTCGCAGACCTGACAGCCATTATAGTTGATGATGATCTGCTTTGCTGAGCATGGGGATCACTGGCTCCATCTTGGGATTCTAGTCATTGTTACCCTGAAGACCTTTCTAGTGAACACAGGCCTTCCTACAGATCTCTGATTTTCGACAGCTAGCTTCCTAGCCTGCAGGGGCGGTCCACACAATGATGAACGTGACTTTGATCTTCAGTTGGCTCTTTTTTCCTCACTCCATCACTTCCTCCTCCTCGCCATTTTAAAATGTGCAATCATAGATATTTATATGCTCAATTAGTCACTCAATTTTAATGTAATATTTGCAGCTGATCAGCAATGGAGCAGCAAGCAAGGCTTGGTGATTTTTTTTTGCCTGATACTCTTGTGCATTCTTAGCAACTGCTTCAAAAATGGACTCTGATTTTTTTCTTGCGTTTTCCCTTTGCCACACATTTCACAGAAAGTTGCATAAACTCCGCTCCTAAAGCTGTGAGCGCTCTTGGGTGTATGTTAGTCTTTATTGGCCCTGTGCTCTTTCCTCGGGATCATTACAGCCATTGAACAGTTAAATGGGAGGGAACCCTGATGGGAAAGACGTTTTTAGTGGGAAGCAGTGCCCCTTCTTCTTTCGAGTGCTCTTAAGTCTGGCTGTTTGGGCTGGAATTACTGTGGATATATTTAGCTTAGAAGGTATGTAGGACTGACTCTCAACATAACCCACTGAGAAAGTCAGACAAGATGGCCAAAACCACATCAACTTCGACATGTTACTGAGCCACAGAATTGTCCACTTCTGGAGTCACTGCATTTCACACCCTTCTTGGAAGTAATAAAATCCCTTTTTATTTCATCTTGCGACGTTTTTCTGCCACTTCCTGGGAAAGCCTAGCTCCGCCATGCTCCTTGCCTGTCGCCTTGGGTTGTCTCAGCCTTTCAGAGCTCCCTGCCTCCCTTGTTTGCCCCATAGAACTTTGCAGAGAAGAATAAATAACAGCCATAAAAATAAGTGCCTGCCGACCTTTACTATTTTTAGGGTTGTGCTAAACTCCTGATGTATTTCAGTAATCTAACTTCGGGCCTGAGAAGACCCACGTGAGTCTCTGGCATCTAGTCAATGAAGCAAAATACTATTTTTATTCTGGTATATTTTCATCAATGTATTTTGTATCAGAATAACCATATGCTGTGTTCTTGTTTTGGAGAATGTCTGTAACGGAGACCTAGTTTATGAGTTGACACAGTATATAAACAGAAAAATAATAGAAAATACAGGTAACTACTGAACCAGGCCATAATTGAAGCTATGATATGAGGATAATGGGAAATTAAAGCTGGAGA
>PVIR01023148.1:0-27382 GCA_004026965.1 Petromus typicus | reverse complement strand
CCCTGAGCTCAGCCTCCAACTCACATCACAATCCTCCTGCCTCTGCCTCCCGAGTGCTGGGATTACAGGCGTGAGCCACCACGCCTGGCACTGTGGTATGTGGTACTGGTTGCTGCTGGGTGTGGGTCTCCACACCCAGTATTGTTATGTGGTTACCGGGGAATCGAACCCGGGTCCTTGCGCTTGCAAGACAGGCGCCAGAACCACTGAGCTAACTCCCCGGCCCAACCACTAGCTGGTTTTGTGGCTTTCATCTGATCAATAGGCACAATGCATTCTCTTCTTTAAAGTTACTTAATAAGGATCTTTAGGTTACACAGTTGCATAGAGGAAAAGACCTTATTTTGGCCTGACATTGCCTGTTACAGGAAAGTGTACCCGTGCTTTATCCTTTTGATTTCTGGTTGACTTCCAAAGAACCTGAGATCAAACAAAGACACACTAGCTTCTCAAGAGCCAAAAAGTGTGATCTGTAGTTAAGGCCTCTTAAAAAAAAACCCCACCGGTACAAACTCACTTACTCAACCTGCACATCTTTTCTGGTGCTTATGTGCCAGGCACCTCTCTAGGTATGAGGCATAAGGAAATAAATAAGTGCCAAGCAATGAGTTAGGTGCTGGTTTGAATAGTAGATTTCACCCATGGTTGTACATTACATATCAGATATATATTAAACAGAAAGACAAAAGTAGAGCTACTACCAAGTAAGTAAAGGTATGTACACTGCAAAGTGAAGAATGTTTTTTAATAATAAGGGCTATGACACTTCAGAAGAGAGTACAATTTTTTTTTAACCTCCTGCTATCCAATTACACAAGAAGTTAGTGTCAATAATTGTCCTATCACGCATAAGGACTGTGTTGGGTATTGTTCCAAAAATTGTGACAGCCTAGCCTTCCATAGCTGTGCCACCATTACATGTACCAGGTATAGCAAACTAAGAGGTCTCAGGTAGTGGAGCAATATAATTAGCTTTGGATTTTATAATTACTGCATCACTCAAGTGACAATGTAGTGAATATCTATTGATAAAGACATAATTTTTCCCCAAGTAGCAACATGGAAGTAATTGTGGAAAGAGAAACTAGGAAAATGAGGCATGAAAGAAGAAACACAGACAATAATGAAAAAGGAAGACAGGAGAACAGAAACTTTGAGAAAGGCATCTATTTTAGACATTGAGCAAAGACAGATGAGGGCCCTGGTGGGATTAATTGGTTTGGGGACCCTAGATGCAAATCTCAGTAGAAATATCTTCTTACACCCAGGGGTCTTAAGCAGTGTGGGAAGTCTAATAACTTTTGTAGCTTTTAATTGGTTTGGAATTCCAAACAGAATTGTGCTTCTTTTGTCATTTGTGAAATGAATAACCAAGTATCTTAGGGTGACAATTAAAAAAAGAATGAATTTAATGTCAAGCAAGATTATCTTAGCATTCCTCTGTATTAGTAGCCATTGGACCACCAGCAATAACCAGATTTTGAAGAGAATAAAAACAAATTGTTCTAATGCTTTTCAGCCAACAGAACATCATTTAGAATAATTTTTGTAGAAAATTCATCTAATTTTTTTGGACAGACTCTACCAATAAACATTCTAAAACACTAAATCCCATAAACAGCCTCACGCTGTACCAATGAGCCTCATCACTGTGAGTACACTCTTTAGCTCCTCTGAATCTATTGATTTATCTGGCAAAGAAAACCATCTTACCCAAATGTGGTGATGACCCAATGATCCATCTAAATGTGGGAATTGTTTTGAAATAATTTAAGACATTCTGCCAGTATAGAATGTTTACAATTGCTGCTACAGATTTCACAAGCCATATAAAACCAACATTATTCTTTGAGATTCTATCAGATCCCACACAGTCTGGTAAAAGTTACTCATGTAAAAGTTCACAGAACCTGCATAGCTATATAAGGTACTATTTCCATTTTATGGGCAAAGAGACTGATTTGAAGAGGTATTAAAAGTCACTTGCCTAAGGTCATAGAGCTACTAAATGGAAGTGTATGACTACACAATCCCACATCTGTGTGATTTCAAAGCCTATGCTCTTATTGATATTCTCTCTGTCACACAAAGCTTAACATATGATGTATTCTTAGCCACTCACAACCTTTGCTTCGAAGTATATGAACCCTATGCCTCCACAACAGTGTTTGGGACCAAAGCTTAGATATGAGCAGATTCTCCATCCACAAACAGACATTCAGTACTAAGGTTGGAGCACCGGACTGCCTGTGGTTAGAGCCTCTACCAGCTTCAGAAGTTCCTTCCACAATCCCTTCTCCCAAATTTTGCTGCAATGAGGACTTTATGGGTTTTGAGGCAGAAGTTGTATGATTAGAAGAAGGGTCATTTATGAATATGAAACCTTGGTACAATGGTGCAATAAACATATCCTAAAGTGATGTAGGAATTCAAAGAACTCCATGGGTGAATCCTATTTTGCATGCATTTTCTTAGGCGGAAATGAGCGCTAACACAAAGATTGTGGTACAGCAGAAAGATTTAAAGAAAACTCAGATAAGTTTTATGAAAACCGGGTCTTAGGCTACAAAAACTCATACTTTCTGTCATTTTGAAAGGCTCATCTAAGATATCATTTCATCCTCACAATAACTCCATGAGGCAGTCAGTAATAACACCACTTATATTTTCCAGATGAGTATACTGATTCTTGAGAAAGATACATAATGACTAAAGTTAAATAGCTAGGAAAGGACTAACTATGATAGAAATGCTGGTCTGGCAGAAGCTAAAGTTGGTGTTCCTAATGCTTTTCTCATAATAGAAAACTAGGCTATTAATATTTTTTAAAATATGAAATATCACATAAATGCAAGGAAGTGAATCTAACTATTTAGTGGTACTCATTGAATTCAAGTGAAGCCAGGTAGTTGTACTTTTCCTTTCTTAACTTCAGCGAGTCCTGCAAATTATGTGAACTAACTTAAAAGTGAGTCTCAGGGTATTGGTAAGAAATTATCAAAGGTTAACCTGCCAGGCTCTTTCTCTAAAGCTGTCCCCAGGTGGCAGCAGTGGCTCAAGCTTAATTAAACACAATATCCTCACTAAAGTCTGTAGCTCAAAAAAAAAAAAAGTTTATTATACAATGTTTTGGAAGGATGGCAACCTATGCCTGAGAAAGATGTGGGTGAGGATATTTACTTTGTTAGGCAAGTAGATCCCCTAAATTTCTACTCTAGGTCCAACCACTTGTGAATCTGTAAGCCCTTTGGAGCCTTAAGACTACTGGATCACGTGATACAGATCCCTCTGATCCCAAGTTTCAAGCCATCTACTACTGATGCACAGGACTTCATTTTTCCTCCATAAATGAACTGCTATAAAGGAAGAGTATTTTTCTTTCACCCATTTGAATCTCTTTCTGGAGATTCAACCTCAGTCTGAGCTGGTAATGTCACTGGAATTCTAGGATTGAGGACCAGGTATTTGATCTACACTGCCATCCGTGTTTCTGCCCACTTGATCCTTTTGGTTTTTTGACTGAGCTTTTGTGGGCCTAGCCTCTGCCAGGCAAGAATTTGAAATAAATAATGTGGTGCAGTTTCTGCTATCAAAAAAGTTCTCAGTCTAATGATGGGACTCAGAGGGTTGAGTGATGTTCCAAAGTATAAGCTCTTCCCCATGCCGTGCAGGACCTGTATCATGTGAGACCTTAGGCATATTTGGCCCTCATGTTTTTTTTCCAAGAAGACTCTAGCAAGGGAAGCTATGTATTAGAGAGTCTCCACCAAAGTATTTTCAGGTTTCTCAGTTTCTAGTGGTACACAGCTCCAGCACCAGGCTCCTGACCAACTGAATTTGTGCTTATTTTACCCTCTCACAAGTCTAGACCGTATCTGGAGATTAAGCTTGTCTTTATCCACAATTACAGAGAAATCTTCTCTAGTAACTGGTTAGTAGCAACTGTTGAAATTTTAGTAGGGTCTATGTGTGCATATGCACACTCATAGTTGATATTTATGTCATCATCTAGCTAGCTCATTAACTTTTTCTTTCCCTTTCTTGAATGTCATGTCACAGGCAAAGTACTAGGCCTGTCTAGATTAGAGTTGCCTGGGGGAAGAAAGCCTACCTGTTTTCTATATGTAATCATCAAGCAGTTCCAAAACAAGCACAAAACTGGTGTCAAACACTTTTGCATAGGGAACCATTAAGAGTGCCTAAGGAAGCACATATATTCTTCACTTTTTCCTCTCTCTAGGAGAGAAATGAGTTGGCAAATTAAGACACAAAATTCCAGAAATTAAACACAGCATCTGAAAACCACTTCTGTTGGATAGGAATGGTTAAGGCTCTATTAGAGATGATCTCTGTAAAAGGAAACTGTAGGGATAGAAACTTTGATCTGTGGGTTTGACCTTTGTCTTTTCAATCATACACATAAATTCCACTCCTTTTTGTTCTGTATGTATCACTTTCCCAGTGGCTCCCTGGAGGAGATAAGTGCTCTTTCTTTGGCCGCTGGTTATAAGACATCCTTTGTAACAGGCATAAAAAGAACATTGGAAGCAAATAGAGGGAAAAAGAGTAACAACCATGATTATAAACTATTATCCACAATTAGGTGCATCCTCAAGAAAGTACGGAACTGTACTTCTGATGTAGAAGCATGTATATCTGTTTCAGGAAGTATGCACAAGTATGTGCACGGATAGAGTGCATCAATGTTGGTATATGGGAATCAACTGGAATGGATGTGGGTGAATGTTGTTTATTTTAGTGACACAGTATAGGTTAAAGTCAATGTGTCTGTCAGTGTCAATATTTCTATGTGAGAGTCTGAGGAACAGTGCATAGCAATTTGTAAGAGAGTGTGTGACTGTGCGGGCATGAAGGTCAGTGTAAGTAAATGGACCATGTAAGTGAGGATGTGGCGGGGTGAATGTGTGAGGTGTATGGACTACCAGTACTTGCCTGCCTTGTGTAGATCAGCAACCACCTATGTGTCAGTATATATAGGTATCTATGTGAATCAACTGTGGTAAGGTGGACTGTGTGTGTCAATATGATATGTTACAGTGTAAGAGCAGCTCAATGACTACACATGTCATAACATGTGCACCAGTGTATGGTAATGTGGGTGAAGGTGAGTCAGTATGAGAGTAAGAAAAGAAGATGTCAAAATGTGGGTGGTGGAAGCACAGCAGCCATGGTGGAGCACACTTGTAATCACAGAACTTGGGAGGCTGAAGCAAGAGGATTGTTACAAGTTTGAGGTCAACCTGGGTTGCATAGTGAGCTCAAGGCCAGCCTGGATGATACAGAGACTCTACCTCAAAAATAAATCAACAAAAAATAATGTGGGTGTGTAGTGTGACTAGGCTAGTGTAAAGATGTGTGATATTTATATGAGTGAGAGTTGGTATGTAAGGGTGAAATTGTGAATGAATATGAATGTGAAGGAGTATGACTGTGTGTTTATGGGAATGAACAAGAATGTAGCTTTAAGTTTGTGGTTGTCAGTTTGAAAGAGACTATCAGAAAATGTCACAGTGTAAGTATATGAATGCAGCTGTGTAGAAAATGTGGTTGTCTTAATGTCATTTTGTATAAATAGCTAATTTAAGGAGCATATTATGTGTTGGTGTATGTCAAAGTAAATACATCAGAGTATTGTTATTGTATGAGTGTGAGAGGGAAAAGTGATAGTTGCCAGTAAAAATGGCTTTGTGTGTGGCTGTATCAGTGTATGTGACTGAGAATTTGATGTAAAGTACAACTATATCTCAGTGTGAGTATGTAAAACTATGTTTCATGTATAAGTGTGGTTTTGTGTGAATGAGATAAGAAAAGAGAAATGGTGTCAGTGCTGTTTATATGAGTCCAACAGTATATTTTGAAGATGAGTACAAGTGAGATAGTATTTATGGTGTAGGCACATATAAACATGAACATGTGTGCATATGAGTGTGTTTGTGGGATGAGTTGTGTGTGTGTGATTATGAGAAGTAAATAATGACAACATCAGAGGACGCATGTTGATGAATATGAATTTGAGTATGTTCACGGCTGTATGAGAAACAATTTAAAGTGCAGGCAAGAGAAGAGTTGGTGTATGTCTGTGTAATGTGTATGATTATGTAGACATCTTAGGTGTAAAGCTGATTTTGTCTGCATGAATATAAGTGTGAAAGTGTGTGACTATGAGTGAGAGAAAACAAAAAATTTAAAGGTATGAGTAGAAAGGTATGAGGGTGGTGATGTACAGTAAGAGTGAGAGTGTGATAATGTGAAAATATGTGGTAGAGTATGTTTGTAAATATGACTGTGCATAAGCGTGAATGTGGGTTAACTCTACAACAGTATATGGATGTGTTTTGGAGAGTAGTATGTATGTGTGTGTGTGTGTTTGTGTGTATGTGCAGATGCACAAGCATTAAGTGATACCAAAATAACTTGGGAGGCTGAGAAAGTCCAGCAGGTGTCTTTGTTCCCAAAGCCACAGCTTATCTCCAGTGCCTGTGAGTTATTTAGCCCTTCTCAATCTCTATTTCAACAATGATGATATGTAACTTAAACTGATGTTATTTGTACAATCAGAAGCAAAAGCGGTATTAGAAAAAATACTTACCTTAGCCAGTTGCTGTAAGAACAAATAATATGCAGTTGCAGTGTCTAGCATAGATCTGGCAACAGTAGACACTCAATAAGTAAAAGTTATCATCATGGCTGTCATAGAAAACCCAGGAGAAATCCCAGGGCTTACTTCTAATTTTAGTCAGTTCTAGTTACCTTTTGTCAGACAGGGTCTATACAGGATTTCCTACCAGAACATCTCTAGAAAGTTGAATGCATCAGTATCGGCAAGGCTGTAATTTCATACCTTCAATTCCGAGGCTGAAACTCTGGAGCTTCCCTTTCATGAGGAGGCACCACAGAAACACCTGCCACTGAGCTCTTGCTTTCCCTTGTGCTGTAGGCCCAGGGCCAGGGTAGACTGCACTTACTGTGGAAGCAAATTGGATTGCATATTCCTTGTTTTTCTGGCTGGGTGTTTTTTATTCTGGTTGGTCATTTCTGACTTGGATAACAGGAGAGACATCTAAGTAGCTGACAAAGAGACAAACAGAGGACCAGACTGAAAGGCAGAGAGCTAGCGAGCTACAAATAGGTAGCCAGACTACAAGAGAGAGGCCAGATGGAGGAGTCAATAGAGGAAGCTACAGAAACCGCCTGAGAGGCAGACAAAGAGCCAGGTAGATGATCAGAGGGGCAGGGCAAAAAAAAAAAAAAAAAAAAAAAATGAAAATGTACAGGGAAAGAGAAGCTCAATTTGCAGAGTGCTGACTGTAAGATACTTGGAAGGAAGACTAGAGACCTGAAAGATGCAGTTTCTACCCTAGAAGAACCTATAGTCTAGTTTACCTGCCCAAATAAGCACTGAAGAAACTCTGAAAGAATTATGTGAGGCAGGAGAGAAACAAGTGGCTGCAGTGCATTCTGCAGAATCAGATGTTGTTGGGAGGCTTAGGAGAGAAGCTCACCCACACCACCAGGTTGGGTAGGAAGCAGAGGGAAGGATGGAGTGGTTTAAATTAAATCTGTCAGGCCCAAAAGCAGGAGTGGGAGGGTAAGTGGGAGTACATTTTGAGTAAAAAGTTGAAAATGAAGGTTACAGGGCAATAGAAATGACAGGAACTGATTGGTCCATTTGTGGTGTGTGGCTGAAATGCCAGGTAAACATCGGGAAAGGAGGAGAGGAGAAGAAAACAATGGCTTGATAGGAAGCATTTTCTGTGTTACACTGGAGCTCTTCAGTGATGCTTGATATTTGCACAGGACCCGTTAGTGATTGTTAGGCTATTTCTCCTCTTCACCTGGAAATGTAGGTCACGGCTGTCATTGTCATATTAAACAGGGGAATCAAGAGACTCAGTGCAGCTGCATGAGACCCAGCTCCCAGAATGCAGAAGTTATGCCCTGAGGCCTGGGCAGGATCTTTGAAATTGGGCACTCAGGTGGAAAGTAGCTTTTACCTGGATTTCAAGAACCTTAAATCTCTGCCCTAGAAGCCATTATTCACCTCACAAGGCCATCACTGCAGGACCTCAGCACAGGTGAGTACTGCTCACTGGGAAAGGGTCAAGCTGACTTCAGCCCTGATGGACTCAGTGCTGGGCAGGGGCATGAGATACAAAGATTAAGCTTCTCTTTCTTTGTAAACCTGCTGACAGAAGCCTGGAGGAGAGGGAACCTCTTTCTCCACCTGCCACTACTCCCTGGTTCAACTGCTTAAATGTATGTTTCTCTCTCTCGAACTCTGTCTCTGTCTCTATCTCTCTCTCACACACACACACATGTGAATGGCTGTACACGCGTGCGCGCGCGCGCACACACACACACACACACACACACACACACACACACACACACACACGTTATTTGAGAGCCTCCCTTAAGAAGTCGAGAAAATCAGATGCAAGAATTGTAAATAAACATTGTCATGTGGGATTTCAGGAAGGGTACTGACCCAGAGTTAGGAAGTGGAAGGCATGAGTTGAGAACTGCTGTTTGTCAATTCACTACTATGGACTTACTTGGTATCAACTGAAGGGAAAAGAAAACCTTTGCCCTAGTTACCCTGGGCAAGTATTAGAAGGACTAAATCAAATAAGAAATGTAAATTATGTATACAATTTGCATAACTATAGGTAAATTTGCAGGAAGCAACAATCATGTGCAATAGAAAATGGAGATTGTGGCCATTTTAGGTTGGTTTTGAGAATATGTAAACTTCCTTGACAATCTGGAATGGCTCTTCAGTCCTTCCTACTAATCTTTCAAATCTAGATCACTATGCCTATCTTCCTATCTCTCCCCATCAACTTCTTCACTTGACTGGGAGAAAGTCTGTTTCCTAGACAATAGCACTCTGAAGCCCCTGATCTCACGGCTACTGAAGAAACTACCTCCAACTTCCCTTCTACCTCCACTCTCGATCACAATGACACTTTCTGTAGCCTTCCCAAGATTTCTTAAAGTGAGTGCATATATTGTGTGTTGGTATTACTTTGGCAATAATTTACACTGATCTCCCTAGAAAGGTTTCCACACCTAAACATTCAGGAGAAAGGGTTTCTGTCTGTCTCTCACCTTTTCTGTATGTGTATATGTTTACATGTGCACGTGCACATGTGTACATGTGTGTTGGGATAGAATTAGAGTACATGGCCCTGTGCATTCTAGTCAGTTGCTCTGCCACTCAGCTACATCTCCAGCTGGGAACAAAGTCAGTTACCGCTCTATTTTGGGGCCTCGTCCTACAATCACCTGAACCTACCAGGGGAGAGGGTGGATTTCCTTTCATAGTACCCCAAGTTCTGTAACCTTCATTCTCCTTCCCTCTCCATTCCCTTCAATACCATTTACCCTCAGAGAGAAGCTGCAAATATGCATAGTTCCAACAGAGCATGACCCAAGCTAGCGCACATTTTATCAAAAGAGACTAGAACGCACAGACTCCTAATCCAAAAAGATGGATAGATGGATATCTCAAAGTGTTAATAGTAAAAGTGAAGCCTTAGGGAGCCATGAAAAGCTCCATGATCTTCAATTCCCCTTCACAAATAAAAAGACCAAACCATACCCTTGGTTTGCCTATTGCTCCGGGCAAGACTCCAGAGCACGTCTGTCCTCCAGCATCCCTGGCATTCCCTGTGTGCTTCCCACATGCACACTCTCAGCAGCTTTCCAAATCCCACCCACTGCACCACTGAGTGGTGTACCAACCCCTCCCTTGCTGCATGAGCTCATCTTGCAGGAGGGTAAAGTGCAAAGTAGTAAGGACTGCAAAGCTCCAAAGAGGGCAGGGCTTGCAGAGGGCACAGGAGCAATTCCAAGAAGCTCCTGGCCATTGTTTAAACTGAGCGCTGACTAGAAAGCCAACATTCACTCACAGTAGGGAACAGGGAGGGGGCGGCGACACACACACCAGCCTATACTAACCAAGAACCTCCATGTTTAGAGCAAGATCAAAACTTCCTTGAGCCTACCTTCACTTCATCCCAGCTGCCCAATGTGGAGCACCACTTAGCAACTCCACAGAGCTGGCCATGAATTCACCAGTTGTGCAACCTGAATCAGTGCAGAACCAACTGGTGGGACACGGCCTTGCACCAGGTGGCCATACTCCTCTTGCCTGAGTGGAAGAATATTTTGCTGAGTGTGTGTGTGGGTTGGTGTTCTGGTGTATGAACACAGACACATTATGAGTCATGTGCATCTGGTGTACCCTGCCCGTAACATACCCAGGCATGTGTATGTGCTATGTCATACCTATACCATGTTCTGTGTATACTGAGTCTGCAGCATGTTGGAATGTGCAGTACTGGGTTTATATTGTTTATGTGTATCAAATCAGTATGCTCCTGTGTATGTACTGGGTTTATATTGTTTATGTGTATCAAATCAGTATGCTCCTGTGTATGTACTGTGTATCTGTCTTGTACTGCATGTGTAGTGTGTCTCTACTGTGTTGTGTATCAAGTTCACACTGTGTCATATATCTGGGCCAGGCTGTACTGTTTTGTGAATGTCGTGTACCTGTATCACGTTTGGAGTCTACAACGTTTTGCTGCACACCTTCTGATCAGCCTCATACTGGAGATTCAGGTACTAATTAGCACACACATATTGTATGTGCCTTACTCTCCCCACCCCCCTCCCTGAGCTCTTTCATTATAGCTAACTACATTTGGCTTCTTGCCAGAATTCCTGTCTGAGAACTAGAGTTGGCACCATGGAAGTGTGCGGGGGGAGATCTGTGGACAACCATTCTGTCCCATAGCCCTCCCATAGCAATGCCTTCCCCAGCATTAAGATTTCTGAAAAAGGCATTTGATATCCTTTTTCAGGCTCAAGGAAGGAAAGGGGACTGGGGTGGAGGAGGGGGATGATGGCTTCCTCTCTAAACGTATCTAGGTACAAGGAGAACTTACAGGAAGAGGCAGCTGCTGGAGTTTCTCCTCTGGACTGGATAGAAGGACTGGAATCCTTCTCTGCAGGGAGTAATAGCTGCACAAGTGCACTGGCTGGGTCAGGGGATGGCAATGGGGAACTCTACCAACGTGTCCCCAATAAAGTCACTAGAGGGCGCTATTATGCTGTCAGGATGTGTTCAGGATGCCAGATCACAAAAAACTGAACAGAGCTAAGGAGCTAGGGGTGAAAAACACCAAGAAAAGGAATATAACCCTTCATTCCAAGTCCTTCCTGTTTGGGGACTGAGTTAGGGAGTAAGGACCACTTGAGAACATCTGCGACCCCTTAGCTTCCCACCGTCAGTCTATAAGGTCACCTGTAAGGCCACAGGCACAAATCTTTTCAGAGTCTATTACAGAGTGCCTATCAAATTCCCAATTTGGGCTTTTCTTTTCCTTCCTGCTTCCCATTCAGATGAAATAAAAGTAAAGCCACACCTCCCAAAGAGATAAAATGTGTGCCGAGACTGTGTGGTTATCCTGTAATGTTTTTCTCCAAACTGCAGGGCATACAAAACCGTGTGTGATGGATGCAGAAAGGGTACTTGCCTTTGTAGAGAAGGGCTGTACTTTAGTGTATGTCTCCACTATGAAGAATAAATGAACTAATCTCTTCAAATGTCATTACCCTCTTAGAAAATACCTAATCCAACCCCACCAGTTGAAAAGACAAGAAAACTGAGGCCCAGACAAGAGTAGGTACGTTCAAAGCAGAATGTCTGCTTTCTGATGCCCAAGGTTAATTCCACCTCAGGATCTGGTCCTCTTTCTCAAAATTCAGCTCCCTTTGGTCTGAAGAGAAAAGAAAAAAAAAAAAAGAAAAAAAGAAAAGAGGAACAGAAAAGAAAAGAAAAATTCTACCTCCCTCCTGAGTATGTGGGCTCCAGGACTGCTTCACCTTGGGGTCAAGCTTCCTTGTTTCCTCACCTTTGGAATGATTTCCTCTCCCCACCGCTCAACTGTTAATTTCTTTTCAACCTTCAAGGTTCACTTTCCCCCATTTTGCTTCCCATCCCCAGACCCAGCTGTGGCCGCAGTTTTGCATCCCGTGGGTACAGCACATATTGCCCCAACTTACAGATAAATAACCAAAGGGGAAAATTAGACACGGATCTATTGCACTGATTAACATTTCCTATTCAACTCCCAATTAGGCTGTGGGTATTAGTGACTCAAGTAATCACCGTGTGTGTGAATGCAAATGCCTTCCTTTCTCCGGAGCACAGTAGGAAGAGACGTTTCTGGGAGAAAAGGGAAACAGGCTCCAGACCTAGAGGCTCATTTGATTCTTCAATTCCCCTCAATCAGATTTTAAATGCAGGGCTGTTAATCCCAAACTCAGGCTTCACACTTGAAATGGAGGGTTTAGGTCAGGCACCTCCGTGCATGCCCTTTCTGGCCCCCTGCTGGAGAAGCTCTGCAGTGCCAACTTGGTCGGTGAGTCCACCCCGACCCTGCAGCAGCCCCTGGCAGGTGTTTGGGGGGTGCAGCTGAAGTCTAAGGTGACTCCAGATGCCTAGTCAGCTGCACTGACCTTACAGGACAGAAGTTTTCCTCAGTTTTCTGTGTATAGGTTTTCATGGGCCCCCGAGAAGTGTTTGTTTTTTTAAACAGAAGCCTTAGATCTGGCCCTAGCTCATCCTTGTAAAAACAGTCAACCTCTTGTTTGGGCCAGATTCATACACCATCACTTCCCTTCAGAGCCCTAGTCCCAGAGCTTACTTCCCTTATCCAGGAGGAAAGAGCTAGTTCTTATGGCTTGTGCTCAATAAGTCTCTCCCAGTTTCCTTGGACAAAGCCACTGGTTCCTGAAGGAGGGGTATGTAGGTGAAAAAGTGGCTGAGCTCCTAAATTTTCCAAGCACTTTGTTGAGCGATGGCTGCCTTAACTGCAAAAACTTTCCTGCCTCACCAGGGAAATCAGAGCATTTCAGATCCTGATAAGACAATGGCTTCTCTTCTTGTCTGTCTCTATGGCTTTGCCCCTACCTTCCTCATTTGATCCCGTCTTCTCCATCTGACCCTTGCCTATTCCATCTACTCTAGAGCTGATATTTTTTTGCCATGATCACCTTCAGCCTCACATTATAGTAGCAAAGACTCTGACGACAGCGCCTCTCCATCCCCAAAGTTATTCTTCGTTTCCCTCACCTGTCACATCTATCTACTCTTCTCCAAGACTTCAGCAGACTTGTTGGTTTCATATGCTATTTTCACATCTGACCAGAACAATCGGTCCCCTGTGGGAAGGGTCAGCTAGTCAGAATCTCCATAGTGTAGTTTGACTTCTGGAAAATTACATATAAACCTCCTTTTTCTTTTAGGGTTCTCCCATAAGGCCACTTTTCTGGCTGGAGGTTTGAAGGACTGTCTCCTTGACATTCCAAGATCTCTCTGGACTTAGATTTCTATTCTCAGTTTTAACCAGCATCTTGCCCAGTATCTTCCTAGTCTGCACCTTGTATGAGGATAGAGGGGTATCCATAAACATTTACATCGAGAAACACAGACCTACACATTCCAAACCCAGACCCATTCGTTAATCATTCATTACACTATTAAGTCCCTTTGCCCAAAGGTGCTCCTGACAGGGAGCCTCAGGTGCCAAATCTCAGGTCCTGCCCGATTCTAATTTTGCAAATGGCCCTGTGAAAACTGCACCGACCTTTAGACCTTGCTCATTCCAGAACAGGGCCACAGTGTTGTCACCGACAGCAATGGCCCTCCTTCTGATCCAACATCTCAGGCAGCCACACCGGTGGCCTGGATCTGAGTCTGCCAAACCGGGGATGGAGCAAGACTCACAGGGCTAAAGGCTTCCCCGCTCAAAGCCATTTGTAAAAAGCAGCAATTCAGTCACTCCTGTCATGTTTCCCAAAGCCAAGCCACTCACCAATTCCCCTTTGCTCCTACAGACCACAGTCCAGAACCTTCAAGTCCGAAACACAGAACTGGGTTCTGGAAAGTGGAACCAAACAAACAAACAATCAAAATCCCCAAAACAAATGAGGCCTTGCTCCCTCCTGGCTGGAGCCACCACTCTGCTAACCTTTCCCCAGCCCTCAACTGCCACCTAAGGAAAGAAAACCTGCACCAGACAGACTCTCAACGATCAGTCAGCCCAGAAGTGCAGCGGTGATCTTGCCAGTGCTACTTCAGAAACTGACGGCGCTGCGGGGACGGAGACGGAGGGAGACCGTAGACCCAGTGACCCCCCACTCCCAGACAAAGACGGGGCCAACGGAGAGACTCTGGGCTTTCCAGTGACCTTACTGCATCATTCCAGTCCCCACAGGAGAAGAAAAGAGTCCTGCTGTGATTACCATCCCCTTGCTGAAATAGGGGTGGGGGATAGTGAGAAAAATAAGTGGGGGAGGGCGCTGGTTTAACAAAATCCCACTATTTCTGTTAGCTCCGAGGCTCTTGTGCCCCGGACTTGACCGAATCACGGCCACACCCCCTCCCCTTCTCCGAGGGGCTGCTGTCACCAGTCTTTTGGCTGGAGGGGAGGGGGTGCAGGAAGGTAGTATAAGATTTACAGGCTGACGTAGCTTTCAGGGTGGATTTTGCCTCAAGCAGCTCAGGCCCTAGTAAGCAAGTAGCGGGCTGGGCCAGGCGAAGGAGTCCAGTTCCTCCAGGGACGGCCGGGACACACCCACTTGTCCGCGTCGGAGAACCGGATCCAGCAAACTGCGCGCTGGGTCTCAGGGGTCGGGGAGAGCCACGTAGGGGACTCGAAGCTGGGGCGCCGCAAGAATGGGAGGGGGACCCGGAAAGACAGAACATCTGCCCAGCAAGCTCAAAGCAGCGCCCGGCCGCCACCCTCTTCCCAGAGCTAGCCCGGGTTCCCTAAATCGCGGGATTTACCTGCCTGGGGTCCAGCCAACCCGTCAAGACCTTTCCTTTACCTCCAAGCGCTCTGGCTGGCGGGGCTGGGGAGCCGCAGCCCCGCGGCCGCAGCCGCAGCCCCGGGCCCAGCCTGCTTCCCCTGGCTCTTCTCCCGCCCCAGCGCACACGCTCCCGGAGGGGGAAAGAAGCAGCCCCCAGTGCAAGATCCCAGCTGGTTCGCCGCCACAGCTGCCCGCCCGCGAGAGAGCCCCGGCTCAGCAACCGCTCCCAAGCCCTTCTCTGCTATGACGTCACCCGGGCTCTGCACCGCACCTAGGCCAATCAGATGGTGAGCATAAAACTAAAATCGCCCTGAGTGGGCTACTGGGGACCAATCTTTTGTTTCCAGGCAGGAAGCGCCCGGGAAAGGGCGGGGGGCTAAAGGGGAGGAAACAAGGAGAGGGAAAGGAAAAGGAGATGGGAAACTTCTACAGTCAGGATTATGGAGAGGGAGGTGGGGCCATCAAGAAAGAGACACCTGACAAGAGAAGGGGAGGGGACATTTCGTGTATCTTCTTTACTTGGCCAGGTCGGAAGAATAGGTTTTCAGATGAATTCCAGGAAAAGAAACCTGAGTAGCGACAGGGGCACACTTTATTGGGGAAATGATTTGCATTTGGACACCACCTGCCACGCAGACAGGTTACACAGAAAAGCCAGAGACACGTGAGGAGGTGGGATTCCAAGGCCAGCAATCTAGACAGGGACACTCCTCTTCTGCACAGGAAACATACTTCCAAACAGCATTACACATAAAAGAGTACTTCTTCCACTTTAAGTTGAGTGTATGTGAGTGTATGATTTCATTAAAATGTCCATCTTTCCCCCAAAATGTTAATTTCTCTTATTTTTAAGGTAAGCACCAAATGGTTGCAGGTGTCCAAAGCATTCTAAAAACTAACTCTAAAATCATCTCTTCTTAGTCTAAAATCCATACTCCCCAGGATTTCACTAGGTTATGTAAATTATGATGTCTTAAAAAGAAACAGTAGGCTAGAATTTGAAAAGTCTAATACAAAGTAATAAATACACTCAACTTTACTTGGTAAAATATGCCTGATACAATCAGAACCAACCTTAAAGATATAATGGTTGGCTCAAAGTGAGTTAGGGGTTATTTTTCTTGTCTGCTTTCAAACTTGTTCTTAAAAAGATAAATGCACCTTCCAATACTTGAATGGTCCAGATAGGTCACCTTTTCCAGTTACTGTTCATTCAATTTTTTTTCAATACTACACAATACTCAGCAATCATTTCTCCATAATACTAACAAAATAACTTTCAAAACCAAGAGTGAATTTAAGACATCTCTCCACATCCTTTTAGGAAAAGTGGGACAATAGAGTTCCAAATTCCAAAAGTGGTAACTTCTCAGGTAATTGAAGAATAAGATAGCTCTTTCAGAGTAATTCGTTTCCAACTGTGATATTACAGAGAACTGAGAAAGTAGAATGACCAAATCTTTGAAAAAACAGGAAAGAGGGTGGAAATTACATAACCGAGACAGGTTGTAATGATCACTGTACATTACACTTTCCTTAACTAAAGTTCTATATTTATGGATGCAGGAACACTGCAGAAAGAGGTTAAAGCTGGGATTTGTTTTCAAATATGAGTCCAAAGTCCATGCTTTCTTCAACAGACACAATATATTCCTGCTAAAAATGAAAGACTTTATTAAATACAGACTTGATTTTTTAAAAACGGACTATAGGTCACAGATAGGTACATATTGCATCTTTTCTCTGGTATGAGAAAATAAAGATGTAAATGAGTCCTAGAATTGTATGTTATATATTGTGAAATAGAAAATGCTCAATGTAAAATAGGGTGGAGGGGGAAAATAATAAGATTATAACAAAAAAGTAAGGAAACAAATTTTATGTATATGGGGGGGCGGTAGGGTGGGTAGGGCTATGGGAAAAAATGAGAATTAAGTTTGTCTTCTACTAGTACAAATCCCCATTATGTAGTGCAATCATGATGCTTGTATGCAATGTACCAATAAAGATTTTTTTAAAAAGGACTATACAAAATTGAGGTTTCTAAATTTCAGGAACTTACAAATAGGGCTTTTGTTTGGGTAGTTGTCTTCTCATGCAAAAATTGTCGAAGTTCTCCCTCTCATACCTTTGATTAATAGGTTGAACTTAGGATGATTCTGCGTCAAATAATTTCACAGATATCCATAAGATAAGCCCATATAACCATGGGCTTAAGGAGAATATAACAACATTACCCTGATAACTTTATGTTGTAAAAGTCACCTAATGAATATTACTCATCTAAATGGATGTTATTAACTTAATGTTAGTATCTCTGATTTGTAAAATTAATTCATTTCAATTATTTTGAATGATTTTTTTTTTAAATAAAGAAGATGTAACCAGATTTTCCTGGCTACTCATTAAACTTGAGCCTTCCAGGCTGGTGAATTAAATTGCAATTAAAGGGCATTTGATTTTACCTTAATCCTCCCATAAACCTCAGCTCTAACAGAGTCACTGCACATAGTTATTTAAATGTTTCAAGTGTGTATTTCTTCTCTCCCTGGAGATTACAGAAACTAGCATGGAACCAAAATCTTATAAAGTGCTTCACCAATTGAAGCATATTAATGTCGTCCAAAGAATACTGAATTTCATACCCACACTCAACACGAAAGACTTGGATGCATCTATAAAAAGGTGACAATATACATTATTCTTCACATCAGAAAGTAGTCTTTATTGCCAGTGTGAGTTGGCCTCCAAGAACATTAGACAGTTGGAAACTTTGAGGGAAGGAATTTAAAGCTCAACTAGCTTAAAAGCTTCATCTGTGTAATTTTTTCCATTCAGATACCATCATACCCCATTTCTTTGCTTGGAAGCTTCTTGATTTAAGGATACAACAACACTGTTTTAATAACAGCTCAGCATGTGCACCCTACCTCTTGGATCGCGAACCAATGTTGTGTCTTCCGATTTAATTTACACAAAACAACACCTGAATAATTATTTGGATCTATGTCTCAAAGATAGATAATGGATACCTAGGGATACGAACTTATCTGTGCATTGCCTCACAGACAAAGTCCTAGAAATCAGGTCTCATACTCTCACTCCTGTGTTTGCCCTATCTCCCTATATAACACCTTGACCATGTTTCTAGGCATGGGAGGCATTGAGTCCTTTATGTACAGATGACCTCTGATTTATGATAGTGTAACTTAAAATTTTCCAAATTCACAATGGTGCAAAAGTGATATGCATTTAAAAGAGACTGAATTGCAATGTTTTAAATTGTGTTTCTCCTTTTAGTCCCAACAATACAATTAGTCCCTTGAGTCACGTGAGAGATGAAGCATGAGGCTTGAAGTGTGTATCAACAGAAGTAAACTAAGGTGGGTATCTTCAAGTAGCTTACATCTCAATTGCTGTCATATACTATAGATAAAAGTGTAAAATGATGTAATCTTTTATTTAATCTACACTAAGTAATAGTCATTAAATCTTAAAACAAGTAAATCATGACTAATGACATTTAGTCATTAGTCATGATTAATGACTTAATAGTCATTAAATCTTAAAACACAAATGACATATGATCCAGCAATTCAAGTTCGAGTTTGCCCATTGATAGCCTCCTAACAATATCCTGAGATATGTTCACATATGTCCAGTGTTCAGTCTTATTGAGGTATGAAAAATCTTGCTTAAAAGCTATTTTAAATGTCCCTCACTAAGAAATTGCCAGATTTTTGCAACCACTTTGTCAAGGCCTGATTACTTTCTAAAAAGCTACATGTTTCTCATACCAGAGAGACAGTGATATATTTACATGAGAAACTGAGAGTGTAAGTAAGGGCCAGAATGCACAATAGATGTTATCAAATGGGAAGAAATTGTTCAAAATTATACCAAGTGTGAGATACTTTTAACAATTAAACTGTGTTGTGCAAAAAAGAATATTATTAAGAAATGAGTTAAGACAAATTAGCTAATGAAAATATATTCTTGTAAGATGATGATACACAGTATATTTATCACTATTATTCTCTAATTATGTTTGTAATGAAACCTCACTTTTTCATAGAATGGCCTTTATATTTTCTTTATCAATATCTACTTGTATTACACTAAAAAATCAAAAATGTTTTAAAGGACCAGGGATTTAGCTGAGCAGTTCCAGTGCCTGCCTTGCAAGCACAAGGGCCCCGGGTTCAATCCTCAGTAATCCCATACAACAATGTGAAGCGTGATGAGTCATGCCCACCAGCAATCAGTATTACATACCACACTGCCCAGAGTGGTGGAGGTGCACTCTTGTAATCCTAGCACTCAGAAGGCAGAGGTAGGAGGATTGCTGAGTTCAAGGCTGAGTTCAGGACTAACCTCAACTACAAAACGAGACCCTGTCTCAAAAAAAAAAAGGTTTTAAAAATAAAAAGTTTCATTATTGAATCTATATAAGTCTCTGACTTTGGGAATTATATGTACAGTTCTATGACTTTAGGGACCCATGAAACTGTCAGTATTATCAAGATCATAAATACATCCATCACTTCCAAAATTCTCTTCTGACAATAAGAGAACTGTCAAATAAATTATGGTACAAACATTTTTTGAAATATAATGTATCAACTAAAAAGAATCAAGACGATACGTATATCCTGAAATAGAAACACACCATAACACATTTCTGAATGAGAAAATAAGTACAGAGTTGCATGTGTACTATGGTTTTATTTTGTTTTCAAAATTGTGTGTGTTTATACACCACCCAATTACATTCTCATGTGAATTACATATTTGGTGTGAATTATATGCACCAAATTGCTAACAACTTAACCACGAGAATAAAAGAGGAGAGGAAAAACACACAGTGTGTGTGTGGGGTGAGGATATGAACTGTTTCCTTTATAGGGAGATGGTCTACCAAATTTCAATACTGCAACTTACATTTCCCTCTTTAAGATGATACAAAACCAATATGTATTCAGGAGAAATCACACTTTTTACTTTTGAATTCAGCTCTTTTCCCAGTCTAGTGCTGTACAGTACAATAGTCTCCTGGGGCAGCAAACTGCAGTTCCCTGTCAGCCACTCGATCTCCAGGAAACACAGTCCATATGCTTCAACCTACTGTGTTCCGAAACTAGAATACTGAGTAAGTTGAGAGTGTTCAATGCATTTTTAACTTAGGATTCTTTTAATTCACGTTGGGTTTATTGGGATGTAATTCCACTGAAAGTGGAAGAGCATCTGTACTTCTGTTTCTATCGTTTGCATATATTTTTAAACAATGCGTGTATACTATATTTTACTTGTAAAGATAGCACTGCAAAAAAAAATATACCTTTCTTTGAATTAAAATAAAAAAAAAAAACAGTTAAACAAAGCACTCTGGCTGTCATAAAGGAGAGCTCAATTCCAGGCCAGTGGTTCAGATGGAGGAGTCATGGGTACAAGGCAACACACTGAACTTACTCAGGCTTGGCTAGACAGTATTCGCAAGGCAGTAGGGTTCAACATACTGGGCAGCAGCAACCAGAAAGTCTTCCATTCCTTTCCACTCCACCTTAGTTCCCACACCCAGAATTACACCTAGTAGCAGACTTGTAGTTTGTGCAGCTCTCAGTCTGCACGTGGTTGGTATGGCAGATGGACTTTGAACCCCCCCACCCCCCTCCACTCCCGTCACTCATTTGCTCTGAATAGAAAGAAACCAGGCTCCACAGCTGGTGCACAGGCATTGGCTAAGCACACCAGTATCTACTACTCTGTCCCTCCTGATGGACCACTGCGCTCTCTTGATTTCCTTCCTTCCACTTGCTCTCCCCATTGACATTATTAGGTACTCCAGCTCTCCTGGAGCAGGTAGCATTCGAAGCTTTTTTTGCTTGGCAAAGTGCAGGGACCCTCAGCGATGCCAGAAAGTGTTATCCTAGGGCCCTGAAAATCCAGAGGCTGGGGCAAGAGGGAAACTCATCCAGAAGAAAATCATCAGCCTGTTGGGTTCCTAGAGCATTTTTAGGAAATGAGTCCCCAACTCCAGTTCACTCTCTGGAGAGGAAACCTTGAACAAGGCTTGGATTCCCAGTGTCAGTTTTGTTTTCTGTCAAATTTGCCAGTCTCTCTGAACTACTATAGGGATGCAAACAGCTAATGGAATGAAAGTGGACTGAATTGTTTTCAGAGCTGTGTACCTCCTCAGTAGAACTGAGGGATCCACATTTACACGTGCTTCCTAAAGGTTGACCACCTGGGATAGAAGATCTGTCTTGGGGGGTGGTAGGGTGGGTAGGGCTATAGGAAAAAACGAGAATTAAATTGTGTCTTATACTGGTACAAATCCCCATTATGGAGTGCAATCATGATGTGTATATTTAATGTACCAATAAAGATTAAAAAAAAAAAAGAAGATCTGTCTTAACCTTTCTAGTCTAGGATTAGCCCCTGTTAGAGATTTGTCCTACAGAACCTGTGCATTTTCTGAAACCCTTGCTTCTGCACTTCTCTTTTCCATGAGAGAGTTAGCAGAGGAAAAGCAGAAGACAATTAAATCTAGGTTGCTCTGGGTGAATTAATGAGAATTAGGAAGTTCCTGTCCTCTGACTTGGTTTTAATTAGCCTTGCTTCTACCATAGTCTTACATATCAAACCACATTATTTAATTGAACTGATGTTCTGTTTGACTTTTCTCCCAAGAGGATCACATTATGCATTCCTTTGCTACACACTCTTGATCACTGCATTGCCAAAACCCAAGTCAAACTGCAGAGTGCATTGAATTTGGAAAGTTGATTCTGTTGTCTTCCTTATTTAACTAGGAGAGGGAGAGAGAGAAGGAGAGGGAAGGGGAGAGGAAAAAGGAAAGGGGATGGAGAGGGAGAGAGAGAGACACACACAGAGACAGAGACAGAGAGAAACAACAAGAAATCAAATTAAAAAGTCAAATTTTACCTTTTTTTTTGACTGGCTGGACTATGATGTCATGTTTTCCCGGCTCACCTGTGATTGGCTGCTCAGTTCAGCATCTGCTGAAAGCTAAAAGCTGATTATTTGCCAGAGATACAGACCTTTCAGGGAAGCTTTGAATCATTGCTGGTTGTCGTGACAACCTGGGCAGTGTCTGCTCCTGATAACCACATAATGAGGTTGTCAGGAGCAAAAGTGCCACCATCCTCACACCCAGTCATCTGAGGAGGGGAACAGTGAAATAATTCTCTCAGTACAGGGAGAAGTGTCAGCCAAATGGTAATAATCCCCTCTTATAATGTATTTTAGCTAAATCTTGAAAACGAAGGGTTTTTTGTTTGTTTTTTAAGTTAGGGTCCTTGTCCAGTAGTCTAACACGAACTTAAATCTGGAATTAATTCTCTACATAGCTGAGGCTAGCCTTAAACTCATGATCCTCCTGCATCCACCTCCAAAGATCTGGGACTACAGGGGAGCCTGGCAACAATACCTGTCTTCAGGAGTTCTTTTCCTACTATCATGAGCTTCATGGAGACCCTATTTATTAGAATACAGAGACCTCAGGAATGGGTGGTAAAAAGTGAGATATCTCTGTGACTACCCAGTAAAACTAAACAAAGGGAGGTGTTAGTGAAATGCCAAATCGATTGAGACAAGACACAGTACTTATCTTCAGAGGTATGGACCATTGGCATGGGCCAGGGACAATAGGGAAATGCACCAAAGATGGAAAAGCAGGCTCACATCCCAGATCACACTATGGCTGCTTGAGGGGTCCTCCAGAGTCTGAGAAGTGAGATTTGATATGCAATTCCACCCAAAAGAAGTTAATTTTTTAAGTAAAATGGATGTTTTAAATCCAAGCTGCTTAAATAACTGAAGAGGTAAATACTACCTCTAAAAATATAAAGTTGAAAACTCACCACTGGAAAGAAATACCTTACTAATATCTTTATATCAATTAAAAGAACTCCTTGCTTTACTTGACCTCAACTTTGAGCAATAAAAAAAGAAGAAAAGGAATCACACACACAAAGGATCATGGGAAAAATAAGGCAACAATTTGACAAAAAGATTAACAAAAGATCTAACAAAAAATTTGATGGTAGCCCAGCTCTCTCATAGCAGAAACAAGGAGCATGGATGGGAGGAAAGCAAACATCAAGTAGCAGAACTTTATGAACTGGTGAATTTATTGAAGGGTTAAAGAAATTCAGTGAGTTTAAGAGAATGTGACCTCACATTTTATGAAATTACTATACAAAATGACCAATATGGATTAAGAGGACAAAGGTAAAATATTAGCAAGGCTGAACAAAACATTTAAGACAAATTTACCACAGATATATAATCCATGAAAAGGTCTAAGGCAGAAATACCAAGTAGAAAACATCGCATACAATTTATAAATTGCAGAAATGACCAGTGTGAATATTGAGTTTGTGGAATTGAGAAAGAAATGTTAAATTTTGATAAATTACTCAGAGAACCCTTAAAAATGATGAGAACAAGAAAATTTCATCCAAAAGTTACTATATGAGGCTAAGAAAAACAACCTAAAGCTAATTGGAGTTAGATAGAAAATATGAGATAGTACACGTGGAATTAGTTTCTTTATAGAAATCATAACAGAAAACTTCCCAAGTATGAGGAAAGAGTTCAACATACAAGTAAAAGAGCCTTATGAAGCATCAATCATGATACCAAAAGAAGCTACACAGTATTCATTATAATCTAAATGCCAGAGGTCTACCAAAAAGTCCTCCAATTTTAACAGTGGTCAAACAAATGCAAAAATTCATGCATAAGGGTAATCCCATTAGAATTACTGCAGACATGCTAACACTAGCCTTAAAAGGTAGAAAAACTTGGAGTGAAGTAATTCAAGCCTAAAAGCAAACAACTCCCAACACTATTTTTTCAAAATAGATAGAGAGATAATGACATTCTATGGAAAAGAACAATTTAGCAGATTAATAAACACCAAATCAGCACTCCTGAAAATACACAAAAATATCCTAGACAGACAAGCTGTCAAAGCCAAAATGCCTAATGGCATGAATACATCAAGCAAGGAAATAGATGAAACAAGTGAAAACAAAATAAAAGAAAATAAAAAAGAAGTAATTAATAGAAAAAGAGTATAACGATAGACATAAGTCAAAAGCTCTCAGTAATAACTCCCAAAAATAATTTCCTCAATTTCCCACTTAAATGGCACAGAATGGCAGGTTAGAAACAGAATCTAACAATATGCTGTTTACAAGAATCACATGTAGTGGAAAAATATCTTCATAGACTGACAATCTAAGAATGGAAAACAATATTTCATGTAGTAGTACACCAAAAACAATCCAAGGGAGGAATTTTACTCTCCAACAAACTAAACTCCAAGCTGAAATTCATTAGAAGAGACAAAAATATTAAGTATATACTAATTAAGGGAAAGATCTAACCAGAAAAGATAACACTTTGAAATATACATGCACCAAATATTGGAGCACCTACCTTCATAAAACAAGTATTACTAGATGTAAAAGATCAAACAAACAATAACATATTCATAGTGCATGAATTCAATACTTCACTTTCAAAAAGAGATAGATCAACTAAAATATCAATGAGGTAATATCAGAGCTGAATCACACACTTGAACATATGGACTTAATAAATAGCTACATTATACTTTACCTTATTTCAACACAATACATATTCCTCATAGGAATATATCACATAGTACTTTCTACAAAACAGATCACATATTAGTCAATAAAATCTGTTTAAAAATATAAAAAAATAAAATCACCTCGTGTTTTTTATCAAACCATTGTGAAATGAAATTAGAAATCAATCACAGAAGAAATCACAAATGGGAACACTTCTAAGTTTAATAATACATTCTTGAGCACCCAATGAATCATGAGGAAATCAAGGAAAAAATTCAGTAATTTCTGGAAGCAAATAGTAATCCCAGTAAAATACACCACAACATAAGAAACATGAAAGTAGTCATAAGAAGGAAGCTTATTGCAATTAACACTCACATTGCAAAAACTGAGTAAGCTCTAATATCCCATTGAAGAATGTTAAGATACCTGAAAAATACCAATCCAATCCTAAACTGAAACTAAAAACGGAATCATAAATATCAGGGAAGATAGTAATGAAATCAGGACTAACATAATGCAACAAAAGATCACCAAATAGAACAACTGGCTCCTCTGAAATAATAATAAAAAATAGATAAACTCTTAGCCAAACTTACAAAAAGAAATGGAGAAGAGACTGACATCATTGCAATGAGAAATTAAAAAGGTGAAATCATAATGGACAGTATTAAAATCTAAAAGATAGTTAGCAATTACTATTTCCAACAAACTGGACGATATTGGAGAAATGCACAGATTCCTAGATTTATATGAATTACCAAAACTAAACGTTGATGAATACAAATTTTGAACAAGCCAATAACAAGCAATAAAATTGACACAGTAACAACAACAACAACAAAAACCTACAAATTAAAAAAAAAGCCCAGAACCTAATGGCTTCACTGCTGGAATTTTACAGAAATCTTACAAATATTATAAAACCGACATATCTCAAACTCTCCAATAAAACTGAAAATGAAGGAGTGCTTCCAAGCTCATTAGAGAATGCAAGAATCATTGATCCTAAACCCCAAATTTTATGAATAGAGATTCAAACAATCATCAATAAGATAATGGCAAATAGATTTAAAAACATCATACATCAGGACCAAATACATGTCGTTCAAGAGTTTAAGGAAGATTCAATATATACAAATCTTAAAGTTAAATTCACCAAATATACAGAAGCAGGGACAAAAACCACATGATCTTATAAATAGATGCAGAAAAAGCTTTCAGTAAAATCCAACATCCTTTATGATAAATAGCCTGAAGAAAAAAGTATGGAAGAATGTTACTTGAATCTGATAAAAATGCTTTATGGCAAAACAATGACCAACATCATATAAATGGAGAAAAACTGAAACCCTTCCCTCTAAAATCAGGAACAAGATAAGGATGACCATTACTATCACTGCTATTCAACATAGTACTCAAAATATTAGCCAGACAAATAAGGCAAAAGAAAGAAATAAAGGAGAATCACATAGGAAAGGAAGAAGTAGTATTAACATTATTTGTACATGAGACGGTACTTTATGTGGAAGACTCAATGAAATCTACTGATAAACTCTTAGAATTGATAATCCATTTCAGCAATGTAGCAGAATACAAAATCAACACAAAAAGTCAGTAGCATTTGTGCATACTGCAAGGAGCTCACTAAGAAAGAATTCAAGAAAACAATACTATTCAGAGAAGCATCAAGAAAAATTGCAAGAAGTAAAAGACCTCTATAAGGTAAACTAAAATGCTCTGAAAAGTAAGATGGATGGGGACATCAGAAAATGGAAAAATGTCTCTGGCTTACAGATAGGCAGAATAAATATTGTCAAAATGGTTATGCCCCTAAAACTAACATGAGATTAAATGGGACCCCAATCAAAATACCAACAGCATTTTTCAGAGAACTAGAGGAAAAAAAACTTGAAATTCATAGGAAGCCAGAAGAGAATCAGAATAGCAAAATCAATCTTGGGCAACAAGAATAAGGCAAGAGGCATCACAATATCCCACTTCTAGTTATACTATAGAGCAACATGATAAAAGTGCCATGGTATTGGCACTAAAACAGACATGTAGATCAGTGAAGCAGCATTGAAGATGCAGAAATATCCACAAACACATTCAGCTATTGGCTCTTTGAAAAGGGGGCCAAAAACATATGTTAGAGGAAAGACACGCTACTTAACAAATAGTGCTTGGAAAATTGACTATCTGTATACAGAAGATTTAAAGGGGACCCATATCTATCAGCACGTACTAAACTAAAAATATTACAACAGAAACAATGAACCTACTGGAAGATAAAACACATACAACACTTGAAGTCATAGATATAAGCAAGGACTTTCTAAACAGAACTCCAATTGCACAAGAAATAAAAGCAACAATAAACAAATAGAATTATACCAAATTGAAAAAGTTCTGCGCAGCAAAAAAAACAATCAACAGAGTGACCAGACAACATGCAAAATGCGAAATGTTTCGGTCAGCTGTTTGTTCTATAGAACATTAATATTGATGATATATAAAGAACTCAAAAAATTAGAACACCTCAAAATAAAAAATAAAAATCTGGGGAAGTGAAATGAATAGATGACTCTTAGAAGAAGTACAAATGGCCAAAAAATATGTAAAATATTCAGCATCTTTTGCCATTAGAAAAATGAAAATTAAAACAACATTAAGATTCAATCTTGGGCCGGGGAGTTAGCTCAGTGGTTCCAGCGCCTGTCTTGCAAGCGCAAGGGCCCGGGTTCGATTCCCCGGTAACCACATAACAATACTGGGTGTGGAGACCCACACCCAGCAGCAACCAGTACCACATACCACAGTGCTGGGCGTGGTGGCTCACGCCTGTA
>PVIR01023147.1:0-27356 GCA_004026965.1 Petromus typicus | reverse complement strand
ACCCATCCCTACCCATATTTCCCTCTGAATGTTTTCTATTTTACAATAGCTAACGTACATTCTAGAGCTCATTTACATTTTCAGTCTCTCATATCAGAGAAAAGATACGTTATATACATATCTGTGACCTATTTATTTCACTTATGAGTATGTCTTGAAGGTACGTCTACTTGAATATGAATGACTCAAACTTGTCATTCTTTATAGCAGAGTAATACTCTATTTTATAGAAAAACCACATATTCCTTATCTGGTCTCCAGCTGATGAACAGTTGTGTTGTTTCCAAGATTTAGCTATTGCAAACTGAGCTACTATAAACATGAGTGCACATATGTTGCTGTGATATGAATCTTTTCTTTTGTGTATATCCCTAGCAGAGGAATAGCAGGGTTGAATGGAACCTCAAATCGTAGTATTTTGTGGGATCTCAGTAGTGGTTGTATGAGTCTACATTCCAACCAACAGTGAAGAAGGGTTCCTTTCTCCCTGCAGCCTTGCCAGTGTTTGTTACTGTCTAATTTCAAGATAGCAGCTATTCTTTGTGGAGTGAGATGGAAACTCAGAGTTGTCATCTGCATCTCTCGAAAGACCAATGATGTTGAACATTTCTTCATGTGCTGCTTGGGTACTTTTACTTCTTCCTCTGAAAAGTGTCTGTTCATTTCAGATGCTCATTTTTAAAATTTAGATTTAGATCTAAATCTTTAGATTTCTAGGGGTTGATTTTTTTAAACACTTTATATATTCTAAATAGCAGCCTTTTATCTGAGGAACAGCTGGTAAAAATTTTTTTTCCATATTGTTGGTTGTCTTTTCACTCTTTCAGTGGTTTCCTTTGCAGTGCAGAAGCTTTTTAATAGGATGAGATCCCATTTGTTGATTTCTTCTGGTAATTCTTGTGCTATAGAGGTTTTGTTCATAAAATCTTTCCTCAAGCCAATGTCTCCAAGAGTTTTACCTCATCCATTTTCCAGTGGCATTGGACTTTTGTACATAGTTAAAAACTCACAGCCAGGTGTGGTGGCTGATGCCTGCAATCCCAGTACTTAGGAGGCTGAGCCAGGAGTATCACTAGGGGTTCAAGGCCAGGCTGGACTACACAGTGAGGTGAAGGACACCCTGAACTGCATAGTGAGGCCTGGTCTCAGTAAACAAATAAACTCTTAGATACAGGTGATTCTAAGTTCATTCAGTATCATGGAGATCAAATTGCTGGACGGGTGTCCCTGTCTTTCTTGGTCTCTCCCTCATGGTAACAAGACAATTTCTATCACATCAGTTGTCATATCTTCAAATAACAGCACCCTTGTAAATAGGGAAGTGACAGAGAGAAAGTGGCATGGCAAGAGCTGCAAAGAACCAGGAATTTTTTCTCTTTTCCGGAAGGGGAGCTGTTTCTCCCGTCTCTACATCATTTCTTTCCCTCTTGATCAGAGCCAAGCATAAAGGAGGCTGAGAAACAAACATCATAGTTTTTAATCTTCCTGACAAGAGGGCAAGTAAGGAGAAAGATGAAAGGGCAGTTGGTGAGTCAATCCAAAAGTATATGTCACTCTTTTTTAGTTTTTATTACTGCGTATTAACAGTACATAGCGTTTGCATTCCTGGAGGGGAGTTGGTGTCACACATCTTAAACTTTTACTTCTCCTTTCCCTTCCCTCCTAGTGCATCCCTCCAATTCTTTTTTTTTTTTTGTTTGCATATAAGGTAAATCTACTTTCTTACTTCCTATTTTCTATCCTTTATTTTGCTCTTTATTTATAATTTGGGTTTCTTATATTAGAGAAAATTGTAGTATTTAAGCTTATGCATCTGATATATTTCACTTAACATTTTTATCTGAAAATTTATCCATTTTTCAACTAATGATTCTATCTTTCTCATAGCATAATGCTAACTACTCCAGTAGGTGGATATACCACATTTTCTTTATCCACTATCATCTGAGGATGGGCACATAGGCCACGTCCCAGATTTAGCTATCATGAATTCTATTGCTGTGATCACAGGTATGTGTGTATCACTATGATATGATGTCTTTCACCCAGCTAGGAATATACTACCTAGAAGAGGATGAGGTAGGTGAAATGGAATTTTCATGTTTAGTATTTGGGGAATCTCCACACTGACTTCCATAGTGGGTCAACTAGCTGACAGTCCCTCCAACAAGGCAGGATGGTACTGTTCCTTTTACTGTTTGATTTCTTGATGATGGCAAAGTTTTCTAGGATAAGATAGGTTCTCACTGTTGTTTTAACTTGTCTTTCTCTGATAGCAGCCATGTTGAACATTTCTTCATGAATGTATTGGCCATTTTTACTTCTGTGTAGAGTCTGTTTACTTCACTTGCTCATTTTTTCTTTGGCTGTTTTACTCAGGGAGACTGTTTTCTTAGCTCTTTATATATATCTAGATATTAAATCTCTAAGGAATAGCTGTCAAAATCTTTTTCTTATTCTCCATGGTCTCCTTTCTATTCTGTTGGTTGCTTCTTTTGCTGTGCAGAAGATTTTCAATTTGAAATAATCCCGTTTGTTGAACCTCCACACTGTTTGCTTGTGCAAGTGGCTTTCTGTTCAGAAAGCCCTTGCCTGTGTCCATGACATTAAAAGGTTGGTTTATCTTCCAGCAGATTGTTTTAACATTTTGATTGGAATCTGTGTAGATTCTACTTTAGTACTTTGTGAGAGGTGAGAGTTATGGGTCTAGCTTTGATCTTCTGCAGGTGGAAAGCCAGTTTTCCCAGTACCCCTTATTAAAGAGATCATCTCTCCTCTGGTACTTGTTTTTGGCCCCTTTGTCAAAGACCAAACGGGGCTTTTTTTATATTTGCAGTTTTGTTTCATTCATCCAAGTGTCTATTTTTGTGTGACTATTATTTCTCTGCACTGTGCCTGGCATAAAATAAAAATGCAATAAGCAATTCTGTTTTTATTATTAACTAATTTTGACTGGGGTGAACATAGGGATTCTGATTGGAAGTAAAATTCTCAGTGGGAGAGTAGACCAGTTCCTAAGACCTAGAATTTATGTTACTTATAAACTCACACCTTAGTATTATCACTAGTCCCTTTAACATTATTCATATCTCTATCCTCTTAATTCATCTCTTTCATTGTGTTTTTGTGTAAATTACCAAATAGGAGAAGAAGTTTATTGCTGTTGTTAAGACTAAACTGTAATTACTTCTTAAAATATAAATTAAGATGATACGGAGATTTTTGTTCTAGTTATTTTTGAAGATAGCACCAAGAGTTAAGGTTTAATTTTGCCTCAAAGCTTCATAACTTATAAAATTTTCATAACAGAAGAGCTCTGGAGATAATACCTTGCCACTTAGCCGTTTCTACATGAACTCTTTAGCTAACAGGACAATTCATTGAATATGCTCTTCCTACCAGTTTAATCTTGAGAACAGTGGTGATTTCAGCTGCAACATGAATTATGGTGAATGAGGACAGCAATTTGGGCAGGTAAAATGGCTCATATTCAGGGAATCAAGGAAGAATACCAAAGAGGTAAATGGAACAAAATATAAAGGAAACTTTGCAGAACAGAAAGAAGGATGAAGTCAATAAAACTCACGACCAACCTGGTTATGCTGGCAAACTAAGAGATTCTTTAAATGCAATAGTCATAGACTTGAAGTTATACATGTTCTGTACTAGAAGAACCCACAGTGCCAACAGCCTTGAGCTCATGTCTTAAGTAGAAAAATAAACATTCAACTTCAAAAACTCATCTTCTGTATTTGAACTAGCAAAAATGTACATGATCATTTGAAATGTATGTCATCAATATACTAAAGAGATACCATAAATTCTGCTTTACTTACTAGGTGAAATATTAGGAAAAATGGTATTATAATCCAGAGCTACTATGTCACTTAGTAACACTATTGTCTTTATTGTTCTTAAAACATTTGTATTTAAATATGACTTATGAACCAAACTATTCATGTGGTTAAATTGTACAATCAATGATGGAATCTGCTAAGCATTTTTAAGTCAACCAGCTAAACTGGAAAAAAAAATTAAAGGGAAGAAATGCTTAGAAAGTACTGATTTCCCATTAGAAACACACAGTAAGTACTAAATCTATTTGCAGCAGTCAGCTTTCCCATTGTTGGGACAGAATTCCTCACATCTACAACTGAAAGGAGACAAGATTTGCTTTGAAACATGGCTGTAAGGAGCCAGGGACCAGATCCAGTGTCTCCTGATCCTGCTCCCACAACCCACCCAGACCCAGTGGTCATCTCAAACCAATCAAGTAGACAGACATGATTAATTATCATGTCACTGAAAGACAAATATGCCATCTAAAACCCACAGGCCAGTGAGAAATACTTTGCTCTCTGGGTCCTGATTTCAAATATGTATGCCCTATACATAGGATCACCTCTATCTGGACATGACAAATCTTCCAGCTTTCTCGTGAAAACTCTGGGACCAAATGTAAGCAAAGACAAAAAGGGTGCACCGGGCAGAAGATGATGCCAAGGAGACTTGTGAAGGGCATCAGGTGTGCTGGGCTGACAAGGGGTGATTTATTATTAGGCTTCCTTTTCGTTTTTCCATGATTTACCAACTCTCTCCAAAATATTCTTTTCTATTTTTAATTGCAAAAAAAGTTCCTCCAACATATATTTTAAACTTTTTGGGGCAAAAATGTTAGTTTCTAAGAATAATGCTTCAAGTGTGTCATCCAAGCTTGGAACTTTCTTTTAGATATTTTGCAGAACTTTTAAATCTCTTGCATACGAGTCATTCAGCAATATCAGGAACTGATGAGAATTCAAATTCAAAGTCATGTGCTTTTCCATTTGGAAAATTAAAGAGAAATAAGAAAGCCATCTTTTTTAAGGAAACAGATTAAGATAATTGGAATTGCCCAACCAATTCACTGGGGTTTATATTGACACAGTTGCTAGATATATTGTCTGTAATCCCCATAATGGGCCTTCAAAATGCCATGTTTTCAAAACTTATTTCTGCGTGTTACTTTTATGCCCCAGCAAACATATCCTAAGTATTTATTTAAGTACTTACGTTAATCTGTGCACTTGAAATATATTAGGCTATTAGACTTTTATTCGATGTTCTTTCTACAAAAGAAGAAGCTATAAAAAAATTAATAGTTTTTTTTGTTTGTTTGTTTTGCCTTCGTTTAAGGTCATGAAAGTGGAGGCAGTTAATCTTTATTTATTTCAAGTAGTGTCTTTTTCTTCTTTGTCTTTTTCATGTGGCTTTCCATACATTTTCATTAGTTATTAGGAAAGTCACTACATAAAAATAACTTTCACTTTTAAAATAATCCTGGGGTATTGTTGGCCTCTGCTCTACAAGGAAATTCTGCCTTTGATCTGTAAGTTAAGGGAAAACTTGATTGCAGTGAAAACTTATTAATATGTGTTTTCTACAATTGACAAAATTTACTTTATTGCCCATTCTAGTCGACTCTTGTACTCAGAGAATAATGGCATTTTCTTTTTGTTTTGTTTTGTTTTAGTTTTTTTCATTTCTCAAGATAAAACCTGGGAAACTAGGTTCTCACTATTGTTAGGCAAACAGTATCCCTGAGCTATATACTCTGAGCACTAAACTCACTTTCAAACACAGTTCTGATCACATCTCATTGCCATGCAGCAAACCTCAGCAAATCCTGACCTCAATCCATCCATTCTAAGGAAATAGTTCAAATACCTTAGCAAAGATCACTACCTACCCAACCCACACTGTCAAAAACCACTTCTCATCATCAAAATGCACTATCGGCCCTCTTACGTCTTTGCCTTCATCAACCCTGTTCTGTTGTCATCCTTTTCTACAGCTGAAGTTGTTACTTTTTCAATCTTTTAGAACCCACTGAGGACCCCTGAAATGTTCCTGGAAACCCCTGTGGTGGCCAGTGTGCAACCAAGGCCTGAGGAAAATAAAGTAAAAGGCAGACAAAAACAGGGTTCCAGCCATTGATTTTTATTGCTAATCATTTGGGGTAAAGGCAAACTATGTGCAAGGACAGTTCTAATGTGTGAGTATGTGCACTCACACAGTTTAATGGAAAGTAATGTAAGCAAGGCTCATAAAAGACAACACCCAGATCCTTAAATTAGGAACAGAGTAGATTAAATATATGGTTGTAATTAGAACATCAGCCTTCTAATAAGAAAGTCTTAGTTGTGGGAATGGCCTTTGGTGCGAATTTTTGTGACCTTGGCACACAGGCTTCAGCCGGACTTGCTTCTCAAAACAAGCCAGTCATGGGGTTCACTCTGCACAGCCTGCACTGCTTTGGGCATAATCAGTATTGTGGTCCCCTGCACTTAGAAATCTTATTTTCCTGGCGTTCCCCTCCCTAACCCTTCCTAAACTCTGTGGGCCACACCATGTGACTTTAGGTGTACACCGAGGAGCAGCAACCTGCTCCCTCTGGTGCCGTGAGTGATTACATAGCCTTAGGCAATGCCATTCCTACCACTGGCAATGTCTTCTTATTTCCCGTGTGTCACCCCGTTGGCCCTCCAAAGTAAAGGGTAAAGTATTAGGTCTTCTTCAGCCACTCGCTAAAGAATTTGGTTTCAGCTTCTCTTGGAGGTTGCTTGTTCTATCTAATCTTGTCTTTACTGTGGCACTTACCATACTTTGTGAACTTCTGGTCTCTTGGAGTAGTTAATCTATGTGTCCCGTCCTTGTGTGGGATGGGCTATGCATTAGTCTCTCCCATATCTATAGCAGTGGACAGGGATAGGGATAGTACAAACATTCAAAAAGAGTTGGTCAGATGAACACATCTGTCTAACCTAGTCAATGAAAATGGATGACATTTAAATGGTGACTTCATAATTATGCTAAACTCTTAAGTCCATGGTCATGCTGCAAGTGTGGTATCAGATAATTCTAAACCTAAGGATGCATATTTATATAATTCTTGAACAAATAAATATTTGTGTTATATACTAGTAACACTGGTAATGTGACTATTTTACTCTAACAAGAAAATAAAGATGGTCCTTATTTGCTAATGTTTCCTTTTTGCCTGAAGATAAGCATATGTTCAGGTATATTTGGTCCATATGTTTTGCAGCTTAAACTCCCACTGCAAAACTTTGCAAAACCTCCCTGTTCTGTCTGTGATTCCACAATACTCTGGTGAGGTTAGCCTTTTAGGCTGTCATGCTGTTGGATCCTGTACTAAACATTAGACAACATCCATCTTATGTTTAAAGAAGATAATACTGAAAGTGCCACACTTATTGCACATAATGGACTTACAAATGTACCACACATAGATTTGCCTCCAAATTGGAAAATGTTAATTGTTAAGAACTTAGCAGAGTGTCAACATTGCTCTTATTTTATTCTGTTATCTCAAGGCCCAAAGAAGTGAAGTCCTCTGACAGAGTCCACAAGGCTACTATTGGTATAGCGTGAAGAATTCAGTTGCTTTGGCCTCCATTCTGTTCCATTCTATATAACTGTGTCTTCACGGCCCCTCCTTCATTCTGTCCTGTGTATCCCCAAAATGGTTCAAAGTAAGAGATGATAGCATTTGTAAAGAGAAATCAAAATGAAGTGGACTATGAACAGGAAGGGCAACTGAAAATTTACCACCCAGTTTACAGGCAAGATGTCAGTAGAAAATGACAGGTAACAGTCCTTTTCTCCCCTTGTTTTAATATGAATATTTGAGGGTCACTTGTATATTTCAAACATGTCAAAAATCATCAAGGGCTTGGGATTTCTTGTAAGGTTGTGTTTATGGTAGGAGTTATTCTTGTTGATTTTTCTCTTTGTCTGTTAGCCTCTTATCTGTCTTACTTCTGGAAGGATTTAGTGAGTTTTGAAATTGAATTTGTTGCCAGCTGGTTTAGTGCCAGGTTGACAGCTCTAGAAACATAAGTTCTCTATTTTCTGGCTACCACAAAGCTTAGTTCAAGGCACTGGCTCTGCTCTCCAAAATCTCTAGTGGCTTAGATTCTGGCAAACTCAGACAGTTTATCCAGCAACAGAACAGTGTTTAATTCACCTGTTGCTGCTGCCGGTGAACACTGTGGCAGAGATCACTGTCACACTGAATGATAGTGGATTGAATCTATCAAGACAGAGATGAAAGTAATTTCAAGGATTGTTAGTTCTTTAATTTATGGAGGTAGTATTTATGCAAAGAAAGCAGTTCTTAATTATATTTGATAATTTGAGGGAATTGGTCTCATTTAGAACATATTGCAGATTGTATCACAAAACAGAAAATCTTTGTATTCAGAATTACCATGGAGGAAAGTTTATCACAGTATTTTGATGTACCTATAATAAAAAGGAAAAGTATGAGATTACAGCTTTCTCAATGAGCAATGAGGAAATTTTAAAATTTAAAATAAAATGAGAGAGATTCTGAGATACACACATATACACATACAGACTTTTTAATAGGCAGTAGGGAAAATTATAAGGTTTTTTTTTTGTTTGTTTGTTTTGTTTTGTTTTTGAGACAGGGTCTCACTTTGTGGTTCAGGCTGGCCCTAAGCTTAGCCTCCAACTCACATCACAGTAATCCTCCTGCCTCTGCCTCCTGAGTGCTGGGATTACAGGTGTGAGCCACCATACCCAACTTTGTGGTATGTGGTACTGATTGCTGCTGGACGTGAGTCTCCAGTGAGCTAACTTCCCGACCCATAAAATCTTTTAATAGTTATATTTTTAGCATATGGAATTAATTTTGGAGAAGGCCACAGAACATAACAGAAACAAGAAATACTGAAGCTAGGAGTTTGGAACAAATCACTATATTGTCTGATTCTCCATTTAATTATGTGTGAAATGAGGACAGTAATAACATTTTTCTCACTCATAGCTCAGTATCATTATGGTGGTCAATCAAATATGTTTGTCAGGGTACTTGGTGAGATATCAACATCAGCTTCTCTTTTTATTGTTGGTGCGAATCTGATTAATATTGCTGCTGGGGAGATCACTGCCCCTTGGCCCTTCAAAATGGGATCTGCCTCTGTATAACACTGATAATCTTCCTCAAGTCATATTGTAATGTGAAGTCCTCCTTGAGCTGTCATCATATGGGAGATGCAGAGAATGATTAAGACCATCGAGTGATAAATGACTTAACAGTGGCGCATGTGTTATTTTCAGATTCATTGTCTGATTCCTATTCTTACTCTTTTATTATTTTGCCAAATCATTCTGTGGTTACTGTCTGAGAACTTTCTCCTTTGAAAAGTAAATATAGTTATTTATATTAAGAAACAGTTCTTAGACTTTGAAAGAATAGTGAGAAGCTATGTGCTATTCAACATAATGCTCGAAATACTAGTAAGAGCAATTAGTCAAGAAAAGGAAATAAAAAGGATAAAGATAGGAAAGGAAGAAATCAAATTATCATTATCTGAAGATGACTTGATTTTCTACACAGAGGACACCAAAAGAAACTTAGAATAGCAAAATTCAGAATGTAACAGGACACAAAATGAACACACAAAAATCAGTAATGTTTGCATATACTAATAATGAACCATTGATAAAGAAAACAGACAAAAATATCATCCACAACAGAAGCAGAATAGTTGAATATTTAGGAATTCATGTAAGCAAAAGACTTTTACAACAAATAGTTCAGTCGTGTGACAGAGGAAATTAGGAAAGGGAAAAATATCCCTGATCCCTAGATAAACAGAAACAAGAAGAGCTAAAACGGTCATTTCCAAAGTTGACCCACAGATCTAATGTGATCCACAATGGAAATGCCAGTAGTATTACTCACAGAACTGGAGAAAACAATCTTAACATTTATGTGGGGCGTGAGGAGATCCAGAAAAACAATAGCATCCTGGGTAACAAGAGCAGAAGAGGAATCTCCCTCCTGGACTTGAACTCATATTACAAAGCTAAAGTGACAAAATAGCATGAAATGGGCACAAAAACAGACATGAAGATGAACAGAAGATGAAGAAACTGCCAAAGCAGCTTACAGTGTCTGAACTTTGTCAACGGGGCGCAGGCCAGGACTGTCTGCACAGAACCCCATTGCACAGAAAATTGTACTGAGAATCAACAATTGGGATCACAGCAAATTAAAAGGCTTCTGCCTCACAAAAGAAATAATCAAGAGAGTAGAAAGAAAACCTACAGAGTGAGAAAAAAAATTTGCCGTCTTTCCTAATGTAGATAAAAATGTAAAGAGAACTTTTATCCACTAATATTCAGACTATATAAAGAATTTTAAAAAAACATTTGGGATCACCAAAATAATAGACCCCAGCAAAAAATGAAGAAGTGAACTGAATAGACACTTTACAAAAGAAGTACAAATGGCCAATAAGTACATGAAGAAGTGTCCAACATAATTGGCCATTAGGGAAACGCAAATTGAAAAAACACTGAGATTCCATCTCACTCGAGAAACAATGGTCATCAGGAAGCTAGACAGTGGTGAGTATTGGTGAGGCTGTAGGGAAAAGACCCCTTCTACATCATCAGAGAGAGAGAGAGAGTAAATGAGCACAATCACAGTGGCCATCATGTGGAATTTCTTAGAATACTAAAAGTAGAAATCCCACTTGACCTAGCTACTTGCCTTTTAAGTATCTTCCCAAAATATGAAAGATGTCATGTTGCAGTGATACATGCATACTGATATTTATAGCAGTGCAGTTCATAACAGCTAAATCTTAGAAGCGGTTTATATGTCCAGTAAGAGATGAGTGGCTAAAGAAAATGTGCAGTTTACACAAACTGGAGTACTACACTGCCATAAAGAAATACTTTAGTATTCTTGCAGAAAAGTGAATGCACCTTGAGACAAAAATACTTAGTGAGATAAATGAACCACACAAACTTAAATTATGCATCATTTCTCTCATGTGAGAAACTCCAAGATAGATAGTAGGAAGTAGGAAAGTTCAAATGGGAAGGGGACGAAGAGCTGGAGGGGGCCAGAAAGGAAGTGGATGGAAGGGGAATGAAAAAGGAGCTAAGATGCATTAGATCCATGTGCCAGTGCTAAGCAAGGAATGTAAACATTATGTCCTTTAAACATATACCAATAAAATTATATGGAAAATAAGGAAGGAAGATTAGGGGAGCAAAAAGTCCACTGTAGAATCCATAAGTTTTCCATTCAGTTTACAGATACTTCAATCAGATAAGTGCTGATTTATTCCTTGATGACTTGAAAAGAAATGAGTCTAGCAACTCTGTTCAGTTCATTGATTCTTCTTTTTTCTATACTCACCAGTACTGGAAACTGAGGTGGAGATTCTGGATTTCCTCCTAATCTGATGAAGTGCTCAATACTCCACTCACGACAGTCCCTTGATCCATTTTAATCCTGGGTATTTTCATAAAATTGAATTCCTCATTCTCTCCTCTAATCTATAATCAGCAGTTTGCTTGGACATAATTTAATTAAGACACAGGAAAAAGCATACACATTATAGCTTTATCCAGCTACTATTTACTGCAGCAGTAACCTTTTCGTTTGGGATAATATTGAGTGCCATAGAACATATAATTCTTCCAGTATGATGGCTGTACTTTCTTAATGAGGGGCTATTTCAGCGGACAGGTATGTGTGGTGGCGGTAATGCATGAGTTCCCATGTAGTTAATCAGTGTCCTCTGCAGATGCACATGCCATTTTGGCTCCTGTGGTGAGGTTTAGAATAATGCCAGCTAGAATCTGACTTATTAGACAATTTAGAAGCTGTGATAAAACTATTCTTTGCTTTCATTTTCCAACTTAGTAGCTTCAAATTGGCAGTAGAGTTTTGAAAATATTTTGCTTTCTCCCCCAAATTATTTGTGTACTTCATACAAAAGGCAAGGAAACTTGAATAAGCATCATAATTGTATTTATATGGTTGAAAAAATAGCTTTGTTTTTTGTTTACTATGATATGCATCAAGCTTTCTGGCCAAATCCATCTGTTGTGTAATTGAAGCCTCCTGCTGCTGTATGTATTAAGAATGGGATGCTACAGTAGAATAGCAGAGGACTTAAAAATAGGTCCTTTTATTTAGACATCATAAAACTTCATCTAACATGGAATGTTTATATTGGAATCCAATCCATGACTCTGAAACTTCCTTTATGAACATGGGTATTTAACCTTTGTATGCTGTGGTTTCTGTATCTTGAAAATATAGGTGATGATAAAATTTTTCAGGTAAAATATACGTTTTTCTTAAGTATATAGTATATACTGTGTATAGAGAGAAGTAACCCTATCATATGAATCCTTCAGAAATGTTTGCTTTCTCCTTCATAAATGCCACATATCAGGAGGGGTGCTATTGAATGGACATCACAGGTGAATGGGGCCAGCCCTTGGCTCAGGGTAGAGGTGAGCATGATGGAACTGGAAGGTGGGGATGAGACGTGGCAGTCAGCACTGAAATGCGACAAAGCTAGAGCCATTGGTGGCAGCTCCAGCTCTGACCTCTGCAGGATTCTTGTGTTAAAATTGGGTCCGCTGAGTTGTGTTTTCTCTCTTCAGGTTAGTCAGATGAATGACTGACTTTTTTTGTAAAGCCATGCAAACCTGAAATGAGTTTCTTTAAGGGATAACAGAATATGGTAGTATGCAACAGCACAGGTTTTAGAACCATATTCAAGATCACTTAGCAGCTGTGAGACCTTCTATGTAGTTCTTAACCTCATAGGAAGACCCTAAAGGAAGACCCACTTCCTTGCCTATAATATTGGGAAGTAGTGTAACAACCTTCAAAAGTTTTTTATGAAAACATTTAGAAGGTTTGCCACACTGTGTAGCATGTAGTAAGAGCCCCAAAAGTCATAAATTGTCATTCTAACCTTACTGTAATCCAGCACTATTTTATTTTTTTTTATTTTATTTATTTTTTTTTTTTTAGGTTTTTGGAGACAGGGTCTCGCTTTGTGGTTCAGGCTGGCCCTGAGCTCAGCCTCAAACTCACATCACAATCCTCCTGCCTCTGCCTCCCGAGTGCTGGGATTACAGGCGTGAGCCACCACGCCCGGCACTGTGCTATGTGGTAGTGGTTGCTGCTGGGTGTGGGTCTCCACACCCAGTATTGTTATGTGGTTACCGGGGAATCGAACCAGGGTCCTTGCGCTTGCAAGACAGGCGCCAGAACCACTGAGCTAACTCCCCGGCCCAATCCAGCACTATTTTAAAGATGAGGGCTCAGTAGGGTAGATTAATAGCCCACTGACTTACTCTGAATTCAAAGCCAGGTCTCCTTGATCTCAAAACCCCGCATGGCTGACCTTGATTTAACATCTCTTCTTGAGAAAAAAAACAGCAATGGAAAACTGGGCAACTTTCTCAAAAACTAAAAGCATGTAATCCCTACTTTTTAATAGATATAAAATCCAAAAAGCTCATAGTTGTTAAAAACGTGAAACATGAACAATACCTTTTCTGGAAGAATGACAAAGAGTAGACAAGCGAGTATGGTTTTCATTAGCTTTCTCATTAAAATCCTCCAGCAAGCGGCGTTGCTGCTTTGAAGAGTTTCCAGGTCACAGTATGTCTCTGTTTCCCAGGTGAGCAGACCTTATGGTCCAGTTCAGTGCTGGCTATTAGCATGCAAGCCCCAGATGCACAGGGCGGGGTGCACTGCTGAGGCAGCTGTCATTGGAGGGAGTCAGAGGGTGTTTGTAGAAGTGCATGAGTGAGACTGGAATTGGAATTTGTGTCTTATTTCAGCAACCTCCGGCTGATACATGTCTCTCAAACTGCAGCAGTAACAGTGAAATACCAACCGACCTTCCTCCCAGTTCACACAATTTATTACAGCAGTAATTGAAGATTCACTGTGTAAATCTCCTTTTCCCAAAGTATTAAATAATAAATTCTTCACTAAGTTGCTCAAATTTATGACTTTCATAATTGAAATTTATCTAAAATATTTAATTTTTTTTTTTTTTTTTAGGTTTTTTTGAGACAGGATCTTGCTTTGTAGTTCAGGCTGGCCCTGAGCTCAGCCTCAAACTCACATCATAGCAATTCTCCCTAGTGCAAGTGCTGAGATTACAGGCGTGAGTCACCACACGCGGCACTGTGGTATGTGGTATTGTTTGCTGCTGGGCGTGAGTCTCCACACCCAGTATTGTATGTGGTTGCTGGGGAACCCAACCTGGGTCCTTGCACTTGCAAGACAGGTGCCGGAACCATTGAGCTAATTACCTGGCCCTAAAATATTTAAATTTCTTTTGTGGGATATGTTAATGCACATTTGCATATGTCTGTATGCATATATGTTTGCATGTATTGCACACATTTATGGTTAGCATGGGGATGATGCATTTGCATTAAGGAACAATGTTAGAAATATTAAGAGACTGTGAATAGTAAGTGGTTAGAAACAAGCATATAAAATTCCTGTATCTTTACCAAGCCTCCATGAAATCACTAACATTTTGGAATCATATCAAAAAATCATCACCTTTGTGGATGGAAGTAATAGAATTTCAAAGCTGAATTAGGACATATTTTAGCTCTTGGCCTTTGAATATTTTTTATTGTGTGTGTGCATGTCTATCTGTATGGTTGATTTTTATTAATATCTTTTTGAGTAAATTTAATCAGAAGTGAAAATTTTTAAAGATGCCAAATTATTAGTGAATTTGTCCTAAATTATCTCCAAAAGACCTGCATAACAAGTAATCCAAGGGACTTAAGATGATTAAGAGCTAAAATACCACTATAACATAATACTGAATAAACCACGAAGAGGGCTTATATTGAAAACTGCATACTATCATGTGAAAGAGAATTAATAGTCCAAATATTTAATGTGAGGAACTGTGATTCTGTTTTTTGGAGGTTTGTTTGTTTGTTTGTTTTAGGTTTTTTGAGACGAGGTCTTGCTTTGTAGTTCAGGCTGGCCTTGAGCTCAGCCTCAAACTCATACCACAGCAATCTTCCTGCCTCTGCCTCCCAAGTGCTGGGATTATAGGCGTGAGCCACTACGCCCGGCACTATGGTATGGGGTACTGATTGCTGCTGGGCATGAATCTCCAAGCCCAGTATGGTATGTGGTTCACCGGGGATCGAACCCGGGTCCTTGTGTTTGCAAGACAGGCACCAGAACCACTGAGCCAAATCCCCGCCGGGAAGTGTAATTCTGAACAAAGCTTGTAAACTAGCTTTATGTTTAGGGGACTGTTTCCAAAGAGGGGAGCTCGACTTGGAAATTAGAGGGAGGCGCATTGCTTCTCAACCTCAGGAAGAATTCTGTCAACTGAAGTGCTCCAAGACTTAGCCATTTCCTGCCGCTCCAGACGCTCATACGGAGGGTGGAGAACAGCCGGGAACCGGGCAGCACCCAGCGTGGAGGAGAAATGGAGTAGATACCTATTCGCATTCTGAGATCTCTGTATTTTACATGAACTACATAGTGCTTGAATGACTTAGAGTGAGTCATGTTGACGTATTTAATGTATTTCAAAATCTAGTGTAAGATGTCAAAAGAGAAAATGTATTAAATGAAGAAAAAAGTTATTTCATCTATTTTAAGAACATACATCTGCAAATAAGTAAAAACTGTTCTAGAAGTCAGTGGATTCTGTAAAGAAGTTTTAAATTTTGGAGAATATTGTAGAAACATCAAATTGTGTCTAAAAGTTTTAGACCTCTACTTGAGGATAGATCAAGGGGAGAAATAGGAAAAGTAAGTTATTTAGAAAAAATTGATAAATGCCCAGAAAACTAAAATCACAGGAAATTTTTGGACAAAATGGGAACCATCAAAACACAACAATCCTAACAACTGAGGCTAATTATAAAAACAGTAAAATACTAATGTTGTAAAATATTATCACAGATGGAGACATTTGCAAAGGCTGCTAAGACTCCTCTTAAATGCCTAAGGACCAACTTTGTGACTTATTCAAGTGATATCGCCATTGTTTTGTCTGAAAAGGCTGGAGTGGTAGGGTTGCAGCTGAGTGCAAAGGCCCCAGGTTTAGTCCTCAGTAAAGGTGAGAGGAAAAAATAGCGGGAACATGCTCGTCGAAAACAAGAAATAGGCCCTGCCTATGAGTGTGTTCATTGTCAGTGCTGAGACGGAGCTCGGATCTTAGTCGCATTCTTATGTGTAGCCTCACAGGTGCAGAAAGCAAGGGGAGGAGATGAGCAGGAAGTATGTGTGGGCAGCACGGCAGGGAAAGAGAGTTCGTGGCAAGGCAAGCATTGGAGTACAGAACTTTGACACACCCGATTTACTATTTCTTCAGACACTGAAAAATAACATTTGCATGCTAGAATTTGAAGTTGATAAGAATTTGTTGTGCATATCTGTTGAACATCCCTATTCATAACATTTATAGAGGAGCATTTTGGATCTGTGAGATGCTAACTTCTGCTTTTCTTTCTCGCTGGACTCCTCTCTAAAGCTGGAGAAACTATCATTTCATGTGCAGAGATCTTTTCTTGGAAGCCAACAGAGGGTCTTGAAAGCCCTGTTAGATATTTGACAGCACACAGTTCAGGCACAGACTATGGCAGTGACAGAAGCCAAACTCCTCTGATGCTCTGCCACCCTCCTTTGATCTCTGCCTGTCCTGCAGTTTAGGCTCCAAATCAGTTCCCAGAGGGTTTGTGCTTCTCTCCTCTAATTGCCATTAGTGAGGGCTCAGAATCCTTGCACTTCCTCATCATTCTCAACTGTTTTCTTGGACCCAAGTTATTGCATACAATTTAAAGGGATGAGGAGGATCAAAGGCTGTGTGGTTTCCAAATGATGCTGGCGTTTTTGTGCAGCTCTTGATGTTTTGGAACATGGATGCACAGAGGTAGGAAAGTGGAGGCTTTTAGCCCTTCTGTGGAGCAGACTCCTCCCATGGCAGGGAAACCACTTGAGAACAGTTACTAGCTCAGGAAGCCTGGAGCCTTGGAGCTTCACTAACAGCGGTATCTTGTGATCTGATGAACACCACTTGGCAAGAAAGCCTGAGGAAACCCTTGCTGCCCTTTTCTCTTCTGCTTTCCTCTTTACCCTGTTTAGTAAATGTACGGCGACTCACAGGCAACATTCAGGTTCAGTTTATCTTGCTGCCTTTGCAACCTGTACCAGGAGTATGCACACGTGTGCATACAAATGGACCAAGTCAACGCTCCTCATCCCTGAATCAACGCACACTATCTGGAAGTGGGTCTCGGGGGGAGAGTCTTAGGTATGCCAGGCGCTGTTATAGGCATTTCATCCCTCTTAGCTCATTTCAGTCCTCATCTCCGTTTTATATGTCACAAGTCCAAACATGGAGAAGGTCGAGAACTGTTCCCAGGCCAGAGTCAGAATCAGAATTGGAACCGTGAACCTGATTTCAGAAATGATACTGTTACCTGTTTGTCAGTATCACACCTGAGTGATTACCTAAGAGAAATATGGAGGGCATCTTCCTCCACCTTTTAGCTGGCTCTTACATAATGTCAGATGGCCAGAAACAGAGATGATGGTTTCGCTGCTGTTGTCCTTGTATTATGAAAGAAATGAGAGAGAAGAGAAAACACATCTGTGTAGCCGAGTATACCAATTCCAATCTCGACTCTGGTGTAATTGCTTACGTTAGACATGTTGCTAATTTCTTCAGCACTCACTTGCTTACTCAGTGAAATAAGGATATGACAGTACCATCTGCTTCGTAGGGTTGTCATTGATAGGGGCTTACATAACGCATTTAGGGTGTCCTGCACCATGCCTGACACAGGCGTGTTTGCTGCTACTATTTTAAAACTTTCTTCAGCCCTTTGTGGAAATAGAATGGTGACCGCAAATGAAACATGAATGAATTACATGGAAGAAATGATTGCTTAACTGAAGGTAATCAGACACATGAATTTTATGGGCAGGGCGGTGGTCTGTTCAGCCAATGGCCTTGCTCCTCTCCCACTTTCTTCGGACTGACTCAGGAGCATCACAGGGAAAACATGTTGTAATGCACTTTATCTGGTATTTTTTATGCCCCAGGGAGAATCTGTATTGTCCCCAAGTCTGAATAGCTACAGTGTATCACATCTGTTCCCCTCCTCATTCTCCCCAGAATGCATCATAGTCACAGAGCTGGGATTTACCCACCTCGTGCTGCTAATTAACAATGGAAAATCCTTTAGTCACAGAGGGTGATACAAAGTGAAAAAATAAGTGGGAAGCCCTAAGAATGGAAGGATTCTCCTGGTAGAGCCCTTGGGGAACTTATCCCTCTGAGGTCTCATGCCGGGAGAGTGGGTTGCCCCACCCAGTGGGGAACGTGACAGGTGACACAAACTCCTCCCTGCGTCCAGCCCACCCCATCGTCCATTCCCTAAGTCAAATTATCTCATCTCTACCTTTAATTTGAAAAGTTCCCCCTGGTTCTCTTTCACCGTGGGAGTCCTAGACACCGCACACACCAGTGAAGCCACCCTTTCTTAAAGCCTTTTTAGAGAAAGATGGGGGCAGCCCCCCCAGGAGGCCCCGTCTTTATAGAGAGCATTCCCGGTGGCATCTTATGGGTTAAATTTTTGTTGGAGAGAGAGTACTAAGGAGCCCTTTGGGAGGAAATAACCCTCAATTTAGAAGCTGCCATTTCTAAAAGATAAGCCAAATAGGCATTCATTTGCACGGCTTTCTATGAAAAGGATAACTCACTGTTGCGAGTGTGTGTGTCTGTGTGTGTGTGTGTGAGTGTGTGTGTAGAGACACAGACAGAGAAAGCTACAGTGAGTTTGGTGCGTTGCTTTCCACCTACCTATCATCTATATAATGCATATATAGGGTTGACGACTGCCAATCACAGTGCATAAAAACCCCAGAACACGACAGGGCTCTCTTTCACTATGGATACATTTTTATTACAGTTCTCAATTTATTATGTGCACGTAAATCAAAAGGGAAACGTTCGTATCGTCCTTCGAGCATCCCTCTCCCTGTCTAACCACCCCCCCTTCCCCGCCAGTTCCCAGCCCCTCAAAGATGCTTTGTGCAAGAAAGTGGTGCAAGTTCCCATTCTGCCTTTATTTCTATTCCCTTTCGCTGTTTCTGGCTCCCCCTCAAGCCACGCGAGCAAAGCAAATGGCCCGGCTTCCCCCCCATGGCCTGACCTGCGCTGACGGGGAGGAGAGCGGGAGAGGGAGCAGGAGGAGCGCGTTCCGGAGGAGCAGGCTGCTCTGCCTCCGGCCGCCGAGCCAGCGAGCGAGCGCAGGCTGTCCCGGTCCCTCTCCTCCAGAGCCCGCGTCCCCTCCCCGGAACAGCGCGCCTCCTTCCAGCCACGTTTGGCATGCACGAGCTCCGCGGCTGCGGGCAGAGGGGAGGTGGCTGCCTTAGACCGGTCCAGGGGCTTGGGCGACGCCACTTGACCAGTCTCCCAAGTTCCAGGAAGCCTCTGCCTTAATGGAACTGGCAGGTGTGGAGATGCCCGTGGAATGCCAGGGCTGGGGGGGACCATCTGGTTTCTAGGCGTCGCTCAGGTTTGCAGTTTCTCATCTCCTGGTGGCATTTGGAAGGGGTCATGAATCAGACTGACGCTTCCCGACCCTTAAACTGGACCATCCGAAAGCTGTGCCACGCAGCCTTTCTCCCGTCTGTCAGACTTCTGAAGGTACTGTAACTTGCTGCTTTGAATGGCTCTTTTTATGCTTTTCAGGTCGAAATAGTGAACTTCGCACTTGGGCTGGGACGCACGTTTCGGGGAGTGCGGATGCATGCAGCACTGGCTCTGTTGTCCATGGCTGGAGGACGGTTCCCAGCAACCCGACCCTGCCCAGTACCCGCCCCGGCCCCAGCCCCAGCCCCAGCCCTGGAGGATGATGCCAGCCGCACTTGAGAATGAGATTATGGTCTCTGACAAGGGACTTCCTGAGCCCCCTCCCCATCCTACAGTGGAATTAATTAACTTCTTGGAGAGGGTGGGAACCATAGTGGGTCTGAAATCTCTGACTCCCCTGTGTTTGGCTCCTGGGCTTTTTTCCTCTCCCTGGGGAAGCCCTTCGACCTACTTTCCCTTAAATGGAACCTGGGAGAACAAAGGATTCTCCTCACTATTTTAAAAGCCCTGTTGTTTGGTTCATCAGGCAGGTAAAGACAAAGAAATAAGGAACCTTATCACATAGGCACTTTTTTGACGCCCCTGATTTTTTTTTTTTTAAGACTTGTTAATTTCTGTCTCCCAAGCAAAGTCTGTCGTAGGAAAGTATTGTTCAGCCTGCATGGAATGTCAGCTCTCTGCACTGAGCCACACAAAAGAGCCTACTACACCTCAGCGGGAACTGCTACCTTGCGTCCTCAGCATTTCTCTTTCTAGAAACAAATGTATTAAAGACAGAGAGTCCACACAGTTCCAAAATAATGTACTTTCATTGTATGCCATGCCAGAAATGGAATGGAAATAACATGGAAAGGTGCAAAAATGAATTATTTTGGGCTTATTGAAGAGTGTGATAACCTTTTTTTTATAAGTACCTCTCTTTGAATGTTCTCCATCCATTTAAAGTTAAAAAGACAAGGCAAAGTTCTTCATTCTCTTGTCCATATTGTATCTGATGTTCTGCTTTGCTTACTAGTGCCAGTGAGTGAACTGTCTACAGCGTAGGATTAATGCAGTCGCCTTGCGCAAATCACACATGTAGGTTTATTTCCTGAGGTGTTCTGGTTAAGTTTGATGTGGACAGTTAATTCCATACAGTTGAGCAGTTCCTCACATCAGAGTTTTACCCATTGTCTCAGTTTTCCTGACCCTATTAAACACAGACTGATAGTAACTTCCATACCGCGTGTCCCCAAATGCCGTGGAAACCCCCATCTTATGGTTGTCATGGTGATGGCTTGCTTTCTCAAAAGGAAGATTTGGGAGGAAATGCAGATTTGGGGATGGGGAGTGGGAGAGAAGCTTCCTAGGATGTGTGTGCTCTTGCTGTATTGAAATCTGTATCATTGGCCATGAGAAAGAATGGACCAGAAGATTAACAAAAGAATGTAACATTTCCTCCAGAATCTATAGTGAATTAAGCATCAGACAAAGAATGCTTTGGTGAATCTAAGTAAGACTAAGGGAGTCGACTGAACTAATTCCATGTGCAGAGGGACATATTTTTTCCAGTCCAAGTCATTCGTTGGCTTTACTCCCAAAATGATGCCTTTTAACTCTTCTCAACAGTATGTGTATATATTATTAATGAATGCACAATATATTATTAATTATACCAACATTTTAATGGAATGTCTTATTCATTTTGTAGTCACAAAACCAGCAGAGAAATACTTATTTGATTACTTATTTTTGAAAGAGCTCTGTTATGTTTTTAACTGTCAAAATACATGTATGGTACTATCAGGAGATGTCGTCGGTGTTAGGCTTTCATTGTCAGACAACCCAGTCCTACCATCCTTCAGTAACTTGGTGCTTAGTCACTATTCTCCTAATGAGGTACATTGGTACCCTCTCAGTGCTTTCAATATCTGAGACATAGGATGTATTTAACTGGAGAAGTTTCTTTGGCAGTGAGATCTGTATTTTTGAAAGAGCATAGCTCCCTAGGAGATGTTAGATAGCACATTTCACACTCTTAAAAAGAAAATAAAGTACTACCAATTTCTTTTAGTCATATGTAAAGAGAAGGAAAACCCACTTTTGTATCAGAAAAGTTATGTTATTTACATATATTTTCCCTCTTTGAATTATTACTGTCTTGTCTTTGCTTTCGTAGAACCTGTGTGTTCTTGAGCTGATTTTATCTATCAGGTGCAATGGAAATGTAGGAGTGATGAATTGCTTTTTTGGATAAATTGCTTTCCTGGCTTACTGCATATATTAATGTGCGTAGTTACTTTTAGTGTTCCTCCTCCCTCTCAGACTCTTACTGCCCCTCCCCCAAACTACCATCAAGTTAACATGAGCAGTGGGTTCTCGGTGTAGCAAGAGCCCATGGAAATCCTAAGCTAAGAAAGACAATGAAGCTCAACAGGTGAATTTTTGTTCCCATCCAAACACTATTCTGATGTGTTGTGCCCCGACTTGATAGTAAACACCTTTGTAGGTATAGTGGCCTGATTAGATTTAGCAAAACCCAGGTCATTCACCATTTCTGACAGTCTAGGCTCAAGTCCATTTCCCTTCCTATCGTTTTTCTTGAAAATGTGTTTCTTCACTAACTTACTTTGCTATCATATTAATACCTAGAAATGGCTCCATAATCCTATTTCTTGTATTTCCCATTTCCTAATAGAAATAGGATATGAAAGACCCAGAATAAAGCCAACCTCTAAATATAAATTAAACCCAATAAATGTTGGAATATACTTATTATTCCTTCTGAAAGCATGTCATTTGTTGTTTTGTCCATTCTGGAACAAATTTTGAACATGCCAGCCAATTTACATTTTGAATTTGGGGTTGCATTTGGAAATAACACTCGAAAATGAATTTCTGGACAGAGACACGGTGAAGATAGCCAAAAGACGGAGCCTGTTTTGAAAGGGATAAATTTCACAAAGGACCCTTTCCAAAATGTTTTTCCTCTGCTGTCCTCTGCTTCAACCTTTCATGTTTCAAAGATTTCACTTTCCTATTAATCACAGAAAAGTCAAGTTTGTTACAGTAACAGAATGTTCTTAGCATATTTCATATTCATTATCAGGTCTGTCTGTGCCATTGTTTTATTTGGAGATTTTATTTTGGTAGCTTATGTTGCATTTGATTATTTTTAGAAAGAGTTTTCTTAGCATTGAAATTTTGGCAGACTTGCTGAAGACTTCTGGAAAATGGGGTTGTATGGGGGAAAGGAACTTTAGGTTTGTAACGGATTCTGGATAGACACATTTAAGTCAGCTTGTTAATGAAAACCAAGTAATCTGTATCCCTTAAGATTTTCAGCATTTTATAGTAAACAGTGGTCTGACTTTGCCTACTTTTAGCAATGTCAGAAATAAAATACAGAAGTTATATTCAGAAAACTCAGCCTGAACACTGTTATAATTGCACTGTGTTCCTAACTAGCTAGGTGACCTTGGTAAGTTGCACAGACTGTGTAACATGGAATTCTCTCTAATAAGGGTGTTGGGTCTTGATTTAGACATAACTCTGCTTGCTTTGCTCCATGCATTTAGAAGTACAGTCTTTCTGGGTTTGAAAGGATTAGATACTGAAGTGGAAAAAAGAAATGAGTGGAGAAAATAGTAGAATTAAATTAGTGGTCCTTGTCTACCGAGCTATGGCATCGGACACTTATCCCGAAACCAAGAAGTATAATTAGGGGAATTTTTGTAGTAAGATGATGTTCAGAGTTCAGAATCACGTATTTGCACTGGCTACAGAACCTAGAATGGTGCAGGGAAGCCCTGGAAGCTGAGCGACTTGAGTAAAGACTCAAGAATGTGTAAGAACCTGGCAAAAGGGAAAAGTAGCAAGAGTAAAATACAAAAGGACTTGTTATGTGGACTAGTGGGGGTCAGAAGAAGAATCTAGGATGACCTCTGCATTTCTGTCTTTCCTGCATGATAGGATGGTGGTCAGCTCTCTGAGGATAAAGATTGTGAGAAGGAAGGGCAAAGCTGCAGGTTTTCTTCAGTGAGCTAAACTTACTGTCCCTCTTGGCATCTGATAAAACTGAGTCAAAAGTCAAGAATATGGTTCTGAACCTTTCTTTAATGAATATGGACTCCACTGAGTGCCCAGTAGCACATATCTTCTACGTAAACAATAAGTAGCACTACTTCTACATTTTTAAGACTACAGTTCTGTAATAAACTCTTCTTCTTGAAAAAGATGCATAGTTATGTAGTAAATTACCTTCACCTGTACCCAGAATTTTGGGCTTTCCACTCAAACTATTTTCAAACTTTTATTCACTTATTTTTCTTTTTTTCTTTCATACAGAAGGATAAATGTAATTTGGTAGTTGAAGAAAAAAATCCTTTTAAAAGCCATGATGCAAGTTAGGGGATCAGAGTGACCTCAGTTCTCTCAAGTGTTAATGTTTCATAGTTCTACAATTCCACATGGTCATAGGCACTGTTTGCTATGTGTGTAGCTCAGCCCCTGAGCACCGTATAATCCAAATAACCAAATGGTTTGGTTTGTCTTCCTCAGCTGACACCAGATGTACATGAAACTCACTTCCCTTTGATACTTTTAAGCTCTGAAGAGACTGTTGAAATTTGTATTCATCTTTGGTTATATTCCTATGTAGCTCTAGGATATGTATACAACCCATTTTAACTCTTCTTGGATCCCCCTTTTTTCTCCTCCCTCTATGTTTTTAACTCCTTCCCATCTGAGAAATATCTATCTCCCAACTTCCTGTCATCTATCTTTAATTTGCTCTTTATTTGTAATTTGTGTTTCTCAAACAAGAAAAGCTATGCGATCTTTAAGTTCATGTGTCTATTTCAGTGAACATTGTAGTCGCAAGTTGCATCCATTTTCTGCAAATGACTCCCATTTATCTTTCTTTATAGCACAGTAGTACTTTGCTGTGTGTAAATATCAGATTTTCTTTATAAGAGAAACAGAATAATATCAACAATGTGAGTTTTGTGTAACTAGGACATGTGTTCTTCCATACATACTAAGTAGAAATTATGTTTCCATGACGAGAAAAGAAACATCCTTGTGTTATAGGTGTGCCTGCTGGTAAAAGGTGACAACCTAGATTAGGAAACTTCTTAAGGACCAACTACTAGATGCCTTGAAAATAAAAAACTTAAAGAATATGTTGCTGTTACAAAAACAAAATTTATGTTAGGTAGTATTTTAAGGGCTTCAAATAAAGAAACTTCTGCCTTTCCAACTCTCAGCATGCCAAACTCCAATTTTCTTAAGAACAAAGTGAGAAAGAAAATGAAGCAATGAAAGAAAATGTGACCAACCTGGAAGGCTGGAGAGGAGGAAGCTACCAGGTGTATTTAAATGGTGACCTGCCCTCAGGCTGCTGCACAGCGAACCACATGATTTGCCTTTTTGTGACTTGTTCTCAGGGGCCTGAAAGAAATGCTCATTTCTGGAGAGTTTCTGGAGAGTTCTTTCTGGAGAGTTCTTTTTTTCCTCCATTTTGGAGGCAAGAATGAGCATGGGAAATAAGGGAAGAATTGACTGCAGCATACAAATGCAGGTGCTGCCTCCCTCAGGGATGCCTGCAGTCACAATGACCCCTCTTCCAAGGTCTGTCTCTGCCTTTACAATGACTTCCTTCTTCACAGAGGACCTCACTTCCTCCCCTCTTCCTTCCAGTGGCTTGGCCTTAACAGGCCTAGCATCTCCCAAAAGCTGAATACTATCCCTTTCTCCCTTTTTACTACCTAACATGAAAAAGAGTTTAAGAGTGTAGCTGATGAAAGGTAACCAGTAACATTTACTGAATGAACAAATGAACTGTGAAACATCTGAAAAGAACCGGAAGTCCTAAGAATGCTTGAGAATCATGTGGAGAGTTGCTGGGAAAGGCAGAGTTTCCAGCCCCACCCTAGAGGTGATGAGGCAAGAGGTAGCCGTGGGCCTAGGAATCTGCTGGTCCACCAGTTCCTGGTGACATGGGTGTCTGAAGCTCTGGGCTGGACCCCATAGGAGACCAGCAGCCATGGATCTGACAGAACTGGAAGGAGATGATGCTGTGGTCTCTCTTACACCCTCTTAGTCAACGGTGGGAGCTAGAGGCTTAAGTAAACACTTCCCAGGTTTTCAAAAGTGCAATCATGAAATATTTCTTGAAGAGAGAGCCTTGGGTTGTAGATAATAGAAATCATAATCTGAAGACATTTTTTATCCTTATTCTTTTGATTTTCTCCTTGTTTGATCATTTTTCTGTGTATTTTTCATGAGATTTTAGCCATGTGAAATAAATTTCATGTGTCTTTTCTCTTAAATTTTTCTCATATGTTGTGGTGAGCCAGGGCTCCTGAATCTTGTTCAAAGTCAAAATCGTAGAGCAATCCGAGTGCGTCCCATCGTTCCATTCTGACTCTGGGATTACAGTTGTTAAGCAGTGCGTGTGCCAGAGAGCCTAGCAGTGCACCACATTGCCCGCTGGAAGTGACCAGTTCTCTGGGGGCCACTATGTGCGAGACCCTCCCCCCAGCCTCTAAGGACCAATCAGAGATTCTAGACCAGGAGGGTGAAGGACAGAACATCTAGGATCTTGGTGTAGAAAAGCTCAGAGCTGTTTAAAGTTAATTTCATATGTGGAAATTCTTAAAGCAATGTTTAGTAATAAATATTACATATGGGGAAAAGAGCCGACCAAAACTGTCCTGCCTTCTGAGCACATGATCAGAATATAGTGCTGTACCTGTGGGAATGAAAGGGCCAGGTACAACAAAATCTTTGGGGGGGGAGCATTTTAGCTTTCTGCTTAGTACACATATTTGTGTTTGGCAGCATTTGGAAATTCTGCTCCAACCACTGGTTCTTTCCTACTTGATTTCAGAGGCAGATACCTAGGAAGTGTAGTTAAGAGGATGAGAAGTATTCTTCAAGATTTAATATGTGGGAAGGGGAATTGAGAAGGGAGGAAGTGTGGGGGGGAGATAGAGAGAAAAGAGAAAAGTGGGAAGAGAAGAGCAAAGGTGTTTCTCAGTCTATCAACAGTAACATTTTAAGTATTGAACTGGCTTACACGGAGGAAAATGGATCCTTGAAGGGGTGATTCTGTGTGTCGCCCAAGAATTCCCGTGAGAAAGTCAGATTCTAGGTATTACACAGACCTCCTCAGCCGCAGCTTGGAAGACCTTGAGCATCTGCATTTATCCAACAGCCGCGTAGGCTTTCCGAAGAGTAATCTTTGAGAATCTTTTCTTCTGAAGTGTGACATTTCAATAAAGAGATGCTGGCTCATTAAAATTATGCCTCTAGCATAACCACACCTCAGTATCTGATTTTTATTATTTGAAGTGGAGCACCTCACATCTCTCTGAACTTATAGGCTTGTAATATAGATACTTCTTGAAAATTCCCATGTCCAGGAGGCATGAAATAACTTTTACAATTGATTCTTTTTTCACTATTTTTTATTGGTATATGTTTGCAGTCTGTAGCGATTGCAGTCCTCATGGAAGTTAGTGCATGTAACTAACACATCTTAATTTATTTTTATCCTTTTTCCTCCTTCCTCCTGTCCATATCTCTTGATTTCCTTCCCATTTGAGGAAGCTCTATCTCCCTACTTCCAATTATCTATCTTTTATTTTGCTTTTTATGTATGTTTTCAACTTCTCTAAGAGAAATCATGCAATATTTAAATTTGTGTGTTTATTTCATTTCATATTATGGTTTCAAAATACATCCCTTTTGCTAGGAATGACTCAAGCTTATCCTTCTTTATGGGAGAGTGGTACTCTGTTATTTATAAATATAACATTTTTTTAATCCATTCATCAGTTGATGGACATACAG
>PVIR01023146.1:0-27396 GCA_004026965.1 Petromus typicus | reverse complement strand
AGGAAGCAGATTCTCTGGAACCAGCGTCCTGAAGCTCCAGCTCACCCAGCTGTTCAGTGGGGAGCAGCCCCGGAGGTTGGAACAGCCACCATGGCCCAAGGTAGGGAAAGCCTGTGACGCTGCTGGTGTTCAGGGACTCACAGAGACAGTCCTGGGGTCAGAGGGAGGCCGTGGGATCAGGTGGAGAAAGGAGGAAACCAAGAGCTGGACCAGGATGGGTAGAAACCCCAGATCCTCAGAACTCACAGGTGGCCCAAGCCCCAGGAGCAAGGGCTTGGCTTACAGGCAAATGTGGTGCTTTCCCACCTGGGAGATGAAGGGACTGGGGACAGGTTCCTGCCTCTCTCTGGCATGAGCTGTCTTCTTGACACTGGGCAAGTCATTCTGCTATTTCTACCTCCCGTGCCTTAAAAGTGGAAGGAATTGGGCCAGGGTCTTGGAGTTATCTCCCAGCTTGAAGTTCTCTGAATGTTCTTCCTGTCTTTCCTCTTTTCAGAGGGTCTGTTCCTCCCCCTAACTAATCTTCCTACCATCATTCCCTTCTTGCTAAAAGAGCTGCTGTGAAGATTTAATAGTTGATTGAAATTATTTATAGGGATATGCTTTTAATTTGCTCTTCAAATGTCACAGCCTTGCCTCCTCTTGCTATTTTTTGTGTTCAAATTTTTATTTTAAAATGTGTATAACTTTTAATTACAGAGGAAATATATCAATACATACATAGTTAAACCAAAAGAGTAAAGTGATAATTACAGATAAAGTTATAGTGGCTTCACTTGATTTTTAACCCAGCATCATTGCCAGGGTGACCATTGTCTCCAACAACACGTCTATCTATCTATCTATCTATCTATCTATCTCTCATCAATCCTCAGTATAATACATAGGATTAACATGTGTAGCTTTTCATGGTAGATCACCCTATAAATATTGCCCTACAATTTGATTGGTTTTTTTTCATATTTTCATGAAGCTTTTTTTTAAATTATTGATACTACTTTTATGTAGTCAAAATTATACTGCACTTTTATATTTTTTTTTAATTTTTTTTTTTTTTTAAGTTTTTTGAGACAGGGTCTCGCTTTTGTGGTTCAGGCTGGCCCTGAGCTCAGCCTCCAACTCACAGCACTCCTCCTGCCTCTGCCTCCCGAGTGCTGGGATTACAAGCGTGAGCCACCACGCCCGGCACTGTAGTATGTGGTACTGGTTGCTGCTGGGTTGAGTCTCCACACCCAGTATTGTTATGTGGTTACTGGGGAATCGAACCCGGGCCCTTGTGCTTGCAAGACAGGCGCCGGAACCACTGAGCTAACTCCCCGGCCCCTTTTTTAAATTTTTAAATCTTTATTGGTACATTACATATACACATCATGATTGCACTCCATAATGGGGATTTGTACCAGTATAAGACACAACTTAATTCTCATTTTTTCCCATAGCCCTACCCACCCTACCGCCCCCCCATATACATAAAATTTGTTTCCTTACTGAATTTGATTGTTTTTTAAACTCAGAAGTACGTCTTGGAGCTCTGCCCATGCCAGACAGTGCCCAGATCTCACTCACTCCTCTTTATGTAGTGTTGTGCCATCTGTGTAGAGGAAAATCATCCATCAGGCCATGCCCATGAGCACGGGGGTCATCTGTGTTACACAGGACACCCTTCAGTATGCATCTTGGACACCAGAGGGAGCGTCTCTCTTGAGATCACTTGCTTTCATAGTTCTTCCTACCATCATCCTCTTGTTAGATCCCTGATCATCGCTCCTCATTCTCCTCTCACTCCAAGGAGAACAAATATGCCCAGTAGAAAAAAAAAGCCTGTGGAATGTTTGCTCTTTGGCGGGAAGAGCAAGCCCTGGGTTGGAGGCGGAGGCTGGCAGCAGTGGTGGATCAGGGTGAGACCAGGCACAGTGCACACCCGGAGTGCATGCTGCCTGCTGGGTACCTGAGTCACATGCTCAGCCCGAGGCCGAGCCAGTCAGTGCTCCCTGTCTAGCCAGCTGGGCTCCACCAGGGTGAGCTGCTTTTTCCACGGACTAGGAAAAGCCACTTGTCTCCCCGATGGACAGGGTTGGGATGTTCTTTTCCAGCACGAGGCAATGCCAGCAGTGAGCAGAGCTGTTAGGAAAGGAGAGGAGAGGGCCTTGGGTCGGGATTTCTGGGCTTCCCCAAAGGCAAAGCATTAATCCACTCAGAACCCAGTTCCTCATCTCCAAGTGTGGCTGATGTAGCATTGATCTTTCCAAGGTTGTCACAAGGATTAAGTGCAATGACCCTGGAGAGCCTGGTACTGTGGCACTGTCCTCTTTCTGTCTCTCTGGATTCTAGGCATTTCACATAAACTCATTTACGCTCTGCGTGACCTTTCGTGTCCGACTTTTTTCCCAAGGCGCAGTGCTCCCAGGGTTCATCCATCGTACAGCAGGCTCAGCTTTCATTCTTGCAACAGACAATATTCTGTCACGTGAACAAAAAGTGTTTTCTTGATCTATTGATGTGTACTGATGTTCTTTCCACTTTGGGGGTATTTTTAATACAGCTGGTATTAACATTCACATACAGGTTTGGGGGGGCATATATTTTAATTTGTCTTGGGAAGATTATTGTGTCACAGCTCCCTGAGGAACTGCAGTGTTCCCCAGAGTACCACACCACTTTATAGACCCCTGCCGTGCATGAGGGACCCCTCCTCACCAACACTTGGTGTTATCTGTCTTTCAAGGTACGGCTATCCTAATGAATATAAAGCAATACCTCACTTACACCCAAACGATACTGAGCATCTTTCGTGTGCTCGTTGGCCATTTACCTATCTTCTATGAAGAAATGTTTATTCATAGTAGTTGTCCATTTTATATCCTGATTGTCTTTTTGTAGTAAGATTATATGATAGATTGATGACAAGTCCTTTGTTATAAATATGATTTACAAATATTTTCTCACATTCCATGGGTTATCTCTTCACTGTGTAATGTTCTTGAAAGAAAATGTTACTAATTTTGATAAAGTTCACTTTATGTGTTCTCTCTTTCTCTACTGCTTATACTTCTTCTAGTTTATCTAAAAAACCATTGCCTAGTCCAAGATTATGAAGCTTTACCCCTATGTTTTCTTCTGTGAGTTTTATAGTTTTAACTCTTAGGTTCAGGCCTTTTCACCTTTTTGAGTTAATTATGTGTATCATTTGAGGTAGGCATTCATTCTTTTCCATATGGACAACCTCTTGTTTCAGCATGATTTTTAAAAAATAATATTCTTTTCCCACTGAACTGTGTTGACACCCTTGAAAAAAAGTTATTTCATTGAAAATATCAGAGTTTACTTCTAGCCTCTTAGCTCTACTGCACTGATCTATTAATCTATACAGACACTACTACCATATTGCCTTGCTAATGGCTTTGTAGTAAATTTTAAAACAATGAAGTGTGAGCCCTCTATAATTTTTTCTTTTTTTTTAAGGTTTTTTGAGACAGGGTCTCGCTTTGTGGTTCAGGCCTGCACTGAGCTCAGCCTCCAACTCACATCACAGCAATCCTCCTGCCTCTGCCTCCCAAGTGCTGGGATGACAGGCATGAGCCACCACGCCCACCACTGTGGTATGTGGTGCTGGTTGCTGCTGGGAATGAGTCTCCACACTCAGTATTGTATGTGGTTACCGGGAGATCAAACCCGGGCCTTTGTGCTTGTAAGACAGGTGCCAGAACCACTGAACTATATCCCCGGGCCCCCCCTCTATAATTTTTTTTAATGAGGAGTTGGAGCCCTCTATCTTTTTAAAAGATTGCTTTGGGTATTATGGATCCCTGTATTTTCTTATGAATTTTAGGATTTGACTTTTTAGATATCTTCCCATCTGTGAACATGGAAATTTTTTCCATTTATTTAGATCTTCTTTAATTTATTTTAAGGACATTTTTTGAGTTTGTTTTGTGATAAAAGTTTTGCATTTATTTTAACAAATTTATTACCAAGTGTTTCATTCCTCTGCTGGAATTATACATATAACTGTTTTTTTTTAATTTGTTCTGAGAATATTCATTGACAGTGAAGAAATATTGTATGGAAAAACAACTTTCTTGTTATGTTGATGTATCCTGCAGTCTTGCTGAATTTATTTATTTTACTAATTCTAAGCTGGAGGTGTGAAATTCCCTAGGATTTTCTAGATACTAGATGATGTCTGTGTATTGAGGAGCTCTGGGGAGGAGGAGCAGGAGGTGGCTGGGAAAGTGGAGTAAAATGATCAAGATGTGATCTGCATCTGTATGAACTCACCAAGATGATCACAGTTATTATTTATCACAAACATACATTAAAAGATAAAAAATGAAAACATAATAACTCTAACATTTCAGTGTTCTCTCTTTAAAAAGATCATACATGTATGGACAGAGACCACTTTGCTTCACCTCCCCTATCTGAATATCTTTGATTTCTTTTCCTTGTCTAATGGTCTGGCCGGAAACTCCAGGACAAGAGTGAGTAGAGGGATGGCTTAGTTACTTTTCTCACTGCAGAGACACAACAACCTACACCCAGAGTTAGAGGTGGGAAAGTTTATTTGGCCCCCAGCATGTAGAAGTTTTAGTTTGTGGTTGGCTGTTCCAAGACAGGGTGGTACAGCAAAGAGCACTGAAGAGTAGAAACAGCTCTTGGCAAGCAGAAGCTAGCAAAATGGTAAAGTAGTGAAGAAGCAGCAGGAAGTGAAAAGGGACAAGCAGCAACCCTCTTTCTGTCCGTTCTATCCTGTCCAGGCTGCCCACCCTTAGAGCAGGCAGTACCCACACCCAGGGTGGGGCAGCCTTCAACCCAGCATCGCGCCATGGGAAACCCCAGCGTCACATGCTCATCCCAGGGTCACGCTCCAAATCCAGCCTCCTCCACCCAGGCTTAGCGGCAACATCCAGATACAAGCCATAGCAATCAGTGTGACCAGATGTTCTTGGCCTATTCTCCATCTTGGCAGGAGAGAGCCAGTCATTCTTGCAAAAAGTTGCAGATTTTTATTGATACCATGTATCAGGTTGAGAAAATGCCTTCTATCCTTAGTATTTGAGTATTTTTCATCATGAAGGGGCATTGATTTTGTCAAGTACTTTGGTTCATTTATTTTTTTGAATCTTAAAATAGCCAAAAAGGTACCTAGGTTTCTGTTCTCGTTGGCTTACAGCCAGTTTAGGAAAGCATGCCAAAAAATAACTAAGAAAAATATCTGAACTACTCATACAGAGTCTGAAATGAGCAGGGTCTCAGTAAAATATTGTTGACAGGGCCAGGGATTTAGCTCAGTGGTTCTGGCACCTGCCTTGCAAGGTACCAGGCTCGATCCCTGGTAACCACATACAACAACGCCCAGCATGATGACTCACACCTGTAATCCCAGCACTCAGGAGGCAGAGACAGGATTGCTGAGTTTAACGCTGAGTTCAGGACCAGCCTGAACTACAACATGAGAACTTGTCTCAAAAAACTTAAAAAAATATATTGTTGACATAAGTGAACCCATAGACATAATGTGTAAATTAAGTGCATCAGTTAAACAGTTCAGATTCAGGATGATCCTGTTAAATTATAAGCGGGTGGACACAGTAAGAAGGAGGGGCTGGTGGGCGGGCTTTCCGATGGCTGAGGTCTTGGGTGAGAGGTGGAATTTGGTGAATAGCGGAGGAGCGTTGTGAGTTGGGCCTTGGGCCTAGCGCAGGAACAGAGAGGGAGACAGACCACCTCCTGGGGGCAGCGTGGGGGTCCTGGATGTCGGGCAAAGGAATGCTCCTTTCACCTGACTGACCATGGAGATTATAGGACTTTTAAAGCAAGAGGGTGACACGACCAAACCGCTGTGACAGCAGTCACTGGAAATGCGTCAAGGGGAAGTGGCAGGAGGCGACAGAGCAGGCAGACCCATCAGAAGTTAGTAGGGTCACTAGGAGTTAGGTAAGGATGGAATCACACACCTGTGCAAAGGGACAGATGAACAGAGGCATTTTAAAGGACAAACTGGAGGGACTGGGTGGCACACAAGTAGATATAGATGGAGGAGATTGTAACTTAAGTGTTCCCCCCCTTACTGAGGACAGTGATAAAAACCATGGTCCAACAGGAAGTCAGAAACAGACCCAGTCCTAGAGGGGCGCATGGGAGAGCAGGGAGGCAGTCATGTGTTAGCAGACGCTCCAGATAGCTGGGCTGGAATTTCTGTGACTTTGCCCAGCAGCTGAGTTCCAGCTCACGGGGCATAGGGCACTGGGGATTGTCAGAAAATTTGCCAGTTGCTAAACACAAAGCTGCTAGCCCGGGCCCACTGCCCCGGAGTAGCTAACACAGCAGTCTCCTCCATGTTAGAAGCCGGCCTGTGGGCGGATAAGACTGCTGACTTCAGGCCAGGAACATCAGTGCAGGGGCAACTGTGAAGACACGCTGGGCTAAACAAAGGAACCAGACAGAGGCTGAAGCCAAGTTTGCTGAGGAGGGCAAAAGGGAGAAGAGGATACAGGGTCAGAGAAGTGGGGGGGGAGGGAGGACGGGAAGGAAGAAGGAAGGAGAACCAAGCCTTCATGGAGTGTCATCCTGGTCTCGTCAGGTGGGTACCATGGAAATCTACTTCATCCACAAGGAAACTGAGGTGCAGAGAAGCTATGTCTTTCTCAAGTTTTTAAGTCAGGGAGTGACTTGCAAGTCAGGGAGTGACAGACAGGACCGGACCCTGCTCCACCATCCCTTGTCTTGCTGCCTCCTCACAGGGCTAGAGGTGGCCCTCACAGACCTCCGGAGCTCCTGGAACAACGTGCGGCACCACACCAGCGACATCAGTGTGGACCGCCTCCTCGTGCGCAGAGGCCAGCCCTTCAGCATCACCCTGTACTTCCGAAACCGCGGCTTCCAGCCGTGCCTGGACAATGTCATCTTCGTGGTTGAGACTGGTGAGACCTTCCCTCGGCTGACTCACAAGGAGAGAGGAGAGGGACAGGGACAGAGAGAATGTATATACACACATGCATGCTGAGGGAGAGCGTAGAGGGCTGGGCTGTCACCGTGGAGAGTCTCAGCTCTGTTTTCCTCCCAGGACCCCTGCCAGACCTGGCCAAAGGGACGCGAGCAGTGTTCAGCTTGGGAAACCAAGGTGGCCCCAGCCCCTGGATCGCCTCGCCGGAGACCCCCGGGCCCACCTCTCTGGAAGTGAGCCTGTGCGCCCCACCCGTGGCGGCAGTGGGTCGGTACCTGCTGAAAGTTCACATCAGCTCCTACCAGGGATCTGTCACGGCCTACAAGCTTGGGGAGTTCATCCTGCTTTTCAATCCCTGGTTCCCAGGTGAGCCAGCAGCCCACAGGGGCTCCTCAGCCGGCTCATAGCCGTCCACGCTGGAGGTTGCAGGTCCCACTCTTTGTCCCCTAAATACAGCATCCACCCAACTGTCCACAACCAGGACCGGGGACCCTGCTGTTCATATACTTTTTTGGAATTTTGAAGTAAGACCAGAAATCTTTACTTAAATAGAACACAGTTAGAATTAAGTTTGACTACTGTTGAAGATTTTTAAGCTTATTTGAGTTTTCCTATTATTTCACTTATTTATTTAAAAACTATTACTATTTGCTTTGAGGGGTATTGAGCCCAAGTCCTTCACACTGAGCTGCATCCCTAGCTCCGTTTTGTTTTTACTCTAAGACAAGGTCTTTCTGTCTTGCTAAGTCTCCCTGGCCGGGCTGGAGCTTGGGCTCCTCCTGAGTCAGCCTCCTGGAGCGCGGGGCTTGCAGCGTGCACCACCACGCCTGGCTCAGTTTCTCGTTTTAAAAATGATAAATACATTGCATTGAATTTCTGAAGAATGAAGTAAAACAGGAAAGAAGGAAAGAAAGAAGGGAAGAGGAAAGAAAAAAGCACATGGTAAAAAGAAAAACTTCTCAATGTTCGAGTTCCATTCTCCAGCAGAAACACTCTTATGTGGTTCCATTGTCCTGGTAAACGCTCTTGCGGAGCCTTGTGAAAGGATTCTATACTTAATCAAGAATGCCTCTGTGTGTGTGTGTGTGTGTGTGTGTGTGTGTGTGTGTGTGTGTGTGTGTGTGTGTGTGAGCATGCGCTTGTGTGCATGTGTGTGATTCTGCAACATATACTGCAAGTGGGATTTCTAACATACATACTTCCTTCAACTTGTGTTTCAACTGCAAACGTGTTTTCCTTCAGCACATTTCCCATAACATTTCCAATCATCCCACTGCTTGAGCACACCATGTATCTAGACAGAGGCCTGTGTTCCGGGGTATTCTGGCTGTCTCCAGTTATTCTCTTGTATGAACAAAACCACAGTGAATATTGCTGCACACATTCTGCAGTGAGATCAGGGAAGTGGCCCAGGCCCAGAGCAAGGCGTCTGGGTTGTTCTCATCTTTCCAGCATTACAATGGCACTCCGGCACCTGCCCCCGTGTCTGCTGGGCAGTGGGGACGGGCAGGGACAGGAAGGGCAACATGATGCCTGCACTTATTCTCCATTTTTGTCCCGAGGGGATGCCGTCTACCTGGACAGTGAGCCCCAGAGGCAGGAGTACGTTGTGAATGATTATGGCTTCATCTACCAGGGAAGCAAGAGTTGGATCTGCCCGTGCCCGTGGAACTACGGACAGGTGAGTGTCCGCTTCTCTGGGCCTCGGCCAGGAGGAGAGGCTGGGAGAGCCATCAACAGTACTGACTAAAGGCATAGGATGCAGTGAGACGCTGGCGGGCTGCAGAGTGGCAGAGGGCCCACGGCACAGCAGGGTGTAAAAGGAAAGGGCAGCCAGGGCATCTGTAGGCCCTCCTGACGACAGAAGGGCAGTCCCCACAGTGATGGTCCTGGCGCCTGGCTTCGTGCTGTGTCTCTGCTGAGGTGTGACCCCCTTGCTCTTGATCCTCACAGCCAGGCACTGACCCGCACTGGTGAGAACACACATGCAGGGCTGAGGCGCAGCAGGGCGGCCTGCACCTGGTGCCTGGTGCCTCTGCACTCTTAATTAGTTCACTCTGACAGTCCGTCGTCACATGATAATAGCAGTACACAACTGGTTTTTATTCAGATCATTTGGCTGTGTGTGCCCGGCATAGTCCGTCATGTGGGCACTTCCTGTGCGGAGCCGGTCCACATACAGGGCTGTCCTGGGCTAGAAGTTCCATTTGGATTCCCTTTCATCCCCTTCCCTCCAGCCCTCCCTTCATTCTCTGATCTCCGTCTCCTCCCCTTTGAGGAGCTCTACCTCCCCACTCCCTATTAGCCATCTCTTTTTTTTGGGGGGGGTACAGGGATCAAACTCAAGACCTTGCACTTGTCAGATGGGCTCAGTGCCACACCCCCAGCCCTATCATTACTTTTTTAGTTTACTCTTTGTTTATACTTTGAGTTTCTCATATGAGAGAAACCACATGATTTTAAACTAGTGTGTCTCATTTATTTCACTGAACATGATAGTCTCAACGTGCATCCATATTCCCACAGATGACTCGTTTGTCTTTCTTTGTGGCAGAGTAGCCCTCCATTGCATGTAACTACCACATTTTCTCTATCCATTCCATCGACAGACGTATAAGCTGCTTCCGAGATCTAGGATTATGAGATGTGCTGCATGGATCACTGTAATACGAAGTCTTTAACTCTTTTGGAAAGATATGTAGAAGGGAAATGCTTGGGTCACGTGAAATTTCTAGTTAGAGCTTTTTGAGGAATCTCCACACTAATTCCCAGGGGTTGTCCTGATGTACGTCCCCGCCAACAATGAGAAGGGCTCCTTCCCCATCACAGCCTCAGCAGCGCTTGTGATTTGATTCCGCAATGGTGGCCACACCTGGGGCGCGCAGGCTGTTCTAACACCGTCACTACCAGCGTGAAACACCTCTGCTCCTCTGTACTTTGTATTCTACACATCTTCTAAAACATACTGTATTCATTGCAATGCTCAGTCACTCCTGCCTTTCTAGAAACCTTTTATTGAAAGCTCCAGGAGGCCGAGGGTAGGCTGGGGAAGCGCTGACAGAGAGAGGAATCAGCCCTGGGTCCCCTGGGGTCTCATCTCAGCTGACCAAGGCTCCTCTCCTACGCTGCCCACATGGAACTCCACACACGTGGCCCACAGGCCCAGCCTGGGTCTGGGGTAGCGACAGTGGACAGGGGATCACAGCAAGGCCGCACCTCGCTTCTCCAGGGTCCTCGCTCAGCATGGGTGGGAGCCGGGCTACTTTGGGCTAGAAGTTCCATTCCTCACATGTGGCCAGTCAGGCCAGAGCCCCACACAGCCATGGGTGAGGCAGGTTTGCGCTGTCCCCTCAGCCTGGCTGCCCATGAAAAGCTGGTCACTGGTAAGTACTGAAGAAGAGGCGGCTGAGTTTTAGCAAGACGATCCCAGGCCCCACAGGAGTGTGGACACAGAGGGGAGAGGAAGGGAAAACAGACTTTTCAGCCAGGCAGACTCACTGGAAAGCCAAGAGCAAAACCCAGCAGCAGCAAGTCTCCTTAAAATCAGGGCTGGAGGGAAAGGACTGACTCTCAGGGTGCCCACAGCAGGCAGGCTGTGCCCCAGAGCCTGGAGACTCCATACCTGCTGGGAGGTTGGCTGCTACTTTGGGCATAGTTGTTTTCCAGATGGATGAGTATTGCACAGACACATCCCTCAAGTAGTGGCGGGGTGAGGTGTGTGTTCCTTCCGTGCATCCTCGCTCCGCGGGCACCTTCATCTTGGCACCTGGTCTTGCAGTTTGAAGAAAATATCATAGACATCTGCCTGGAGCTGCTAGACAAGAGCCTGAACTTCCAGATTGATCCAGCCACAGACTGTGCCCTCCGGGGGAGCCCCGTCTACATCAGCAGAGTGGTGTGCGCCATGGTGAGTGCCCTGAGAGTGGGGGGGCACCTTGCAGCGGGCCCATGCCTGTCTCAGCTGCCCCAGCAGCGTTGGGGGCCAATGAAGAGCTCAAAGGTGGGGATCTTGGCAAAATCAATCTGGCTACACCCGATGTCCACCTGTGGATAGCAAGTCTTCCCAGCTCTGAGGTAGCTGGGCGCAGGCCACCACCTCTGTGGTTCCCGATGCCCCGAGGCAGCCTGTGTCTCCCACCCTGTTGAAGGACAGGAGGTTTCTCATGCTTCTGTGTATGGTTTCTCTTCAGATCAACAGCAATGATGACAACGGTGTGCTCAATGGGAACTGGAGCGAGAATTATGTAGACGGTGCCAACCCTGCTGAGTGGACTGGCAGCGTGGCCATCCTGAAGCAGTGGCATGCCACTGGCTGCCAGCCAGTGCGCTATGGGCAGTGCTGGGTGTTTGCCGCTGTCATGTGCACAGGTAAGAGGCAGAAAGAGCCCTAAGGAAAGAGCAGACATGGACAGCAGCTCACATGGGAGCCTCTGCACTGCCCTGTCAGCCTCAGGCTCCTGCCAGGGCACCTGGAGGAGGCCTCACTCCTATGGGGATCTCATTGCTGACCTTGAGCCTAACACGTCTGATTTCAGTCCAAGCATCTGGGCCAGAAATCACATTCCTAGGGTTGGCGCCCTTCCCTTCTTCTGAGCTCAGGCAACCTACGAGACTGGCTTGGACTCACCAAGACTGAGAGAGAAATGAGCTGGAGGGAAGGGAGCGAGCAGGCTTGCAGGCCGGACTGTTCTCCACCGGGGCACAGAGAAGGGCTTGGGGAAGAAGGTCCATCTTAAGCAGTGGTTGGGGACCATGGGACTAGAGTAAGCTGGCAGTTTAAGTAAGATTCTCACAAGGTCAGGGAGGAGTGGAGGTCTGTCCAGGGAGTAGGGGTTGGGAGCAAAGTAGATATCAGCTTTTCTGACAAGTATGTAGTGACATTAGTAAAAGAGAAGCTAATGCTTTGTAGTGCCACATCCCTGTAATCCCAGTACTTGGGAGGCTAAAGCAGGAGGATTATTGTGAGTTCAAGGCCAGCCTGAACTACACAGTGAGACTCTGTCTCAATAAAAGGGGGAGAGCTAAAAAAAATCCATTTAGAGTCAAGAAAACAAATCATTTGTATGTATCGAGAGAAGCAAGCAGGGGGAAGTTAGGGAGGAAACCTTGAAGGAAGTAAGCACTGGAAGTGTGAGTCACGCAGTGGAGAGCACGGGAGGAGGCCTGGCACCTCGCCCAGGCCCTGCTATGGTTCCCGGACCTCACCCTCTGTCTGACCCTCATTGGGTCAGCACTGAGCCTCTTGACATGCATGTCCAGGCCTTCAAGTCAGTGACAGGCAGGAAGCTATTGTTCATGCAAATTGGAGAAAGAGGCCCATCAGGGCACTCTGGTGGGTCCGGTCTCAGGCAGTTCTGGCCACACCTGGTGTTTACAGAGGATTCAGGCCTTGTGGGTAGGAAGTCGCGTATGACACGTGTGGGGTCTGTGTCTTTGTGTGCTGGGCCTGTCTCTGGGCTCTTGGAGGAACGCGACAGGCCCAGAGGAACCCAGGAGCCCAGGATGCTGGGAGGATAGAACACTCAGCCTCTGACAAGGGCCTGAAGGGACTCTGTCCAGGCCAACTGAGAAGGACTATGGCAAGAGTGATGATGATATCCTGGTTCTGGGTTGAGCTGGATGCTTTGATGGTTCTGCAGAGGGGCAGCTCGGCAGCTCTGAGGCCTGGGAAGGGAGAAGCCAGAGTCCCTCAGCTGAAAGACTGACAGGAGCAGGTGGATCTGTGCAAAAAGAGGGAAACCTCCAGAGTGTGGAAAAATTTTGCAATGGGCCTGGTGTGCATGTGGAGAGAACCAGGTCCGGGTGTGGCGTCTGCAAGGGGTAGAGAGGTGACATCAGTGCATGGGAATTGCACAACAGCAAACAGGCTGATTAAAGTGTGTGTGGGAATCATGGCCTTGCAGTGACCCGGGGGACAGAGTTGGGCGAAGGGGCTCAGAAGTGGCTCCATCCAGGGCAGCTCAGCCAGTTTCCTCAGAAGGCCCCAGGCCACTGAGGAACAAATGCATCATTCTGAACACTCAGCCTTCTGCTGTAAGATGCGAACTCTCCTGCGCCAGATACTGTGTTCCAGGAACTCTTACAAAGACCCTACCACTTCCTTTACCAAAGATAAAAACAGCTTAGATTCCTTAACAAACATGTATGGGAAAGCATGGGGTTTTTTTGTTTTTGTTTTGCTTTGTTTTTGAGACAGAGTCTTGCTTTGTAGTTCAGGCTGGTCCTAAACTCAGCCTCAAACTCAGCAATCCTCTTGCCTCTGCCTGCCAAGTGCTGGGATTATGGACATGAGCTACCACGCCCGGCACTGTGGTATGTGGTACTGATTGCTGGTGGGCGTGAGTCTCCATGGCTGGCACTGTGTTATGTGATACTGATGGCTGGTGGGAGTGAGTTATCACATCTGGCATTGTTGTATGTGGTTCCAAGGACTAAACCCAGGACTGTGCACTTGCAAGGCAGGCGTTGAAACCACTGAGTTAAATCCCCAGCCCTGGGAAAGCATGTTTTTAAAAACAGTATTATTTGATATCCACAATCTCTCATGTTTATTTGGGACTCCATTTGTGTGGGGCACTGTGGTAAAAGCTCAAGAGCTAAGAACGGAGAATCATGAGAACATTTAGTAAAACTTCGCAAGCAAACCACAGATGAGAGGCACTACTTTAAAGAGTAGCACCCACGTGAATATGTGAGTGACCTTGGGAAAGCTGCTAATTTGTGCCTCAGTTTCCTCAGCTGTGTGACAAGGAACACACTGGCGCCCGCCATCTCGGTTACTGAAAGGACAGAGTGAACGCACACACGGGGCACCCAGCCACAGAAGAGCCTCAGTGAGCGTTGGCCCCGTTGTCTTGCTAAGGCAGGTTCCTTCCTCACGATCACTGGGCAGAACGGAACCTTGCATGGCAGAGCCAGTCTGGTGCCAGGACTGCCCCACTCAGACCACTGCTCACACTGCCTTTTCTCAGTGTCCTGGGCTGCAGGGACGTACCAAGCACTGCGTTGTTTCCGGTCGACCTAAGCACAGGTATTGCCACAGCCATTTCACAGAGAAGAAAATCAAAGCTTAAAGGGAGCCAGAAGAGTATCCTCCTGGGCGGGCATTTAAAGTGTCAGACACATGACTTCAGCTTCCTGTGGAAGAGTCACAGAGGGGTCTTTGCGTGCCATAGAGCCATGGTCATTGTCTTCAGGATGACCAGTTCCTTCGGCATCTTCTTACCAGGTGTCGCTTGGAAATCTCAGAGAAACCCCCGGTTGGGGTTCCGGTGCACAGAGCTCTGGGAACAGCCTCGGCAGCGGGCTGCTCTGGCCACACGCTCCTTGTCAGGGATGGGCCTGCGCCCGCAGCTGAGGTATGAGGAGTAGCCTCGATGTCTACAGAGAAGGCAGCAATGTTCAGTTGCTTGAAAACCTCCCCAAAGTCAGGTATCAGAAATCTGTAACACACAACGCTCAGAGCAGGCGAGTACAGCAGAGGTGGCTTAGTGGGATGGAGACAGACACGGGCGGTGACTGCTGATGGATGGAGGTTTCTCTCCAAGCCGATGAACACGTCGTGAGTTGGATAGAAGGTGTTGTCACACAACCTGTGACTCTATTACAAATCATCCACTCATGTACTTACAAGCAAGGACTTAATGATGTGAGTTAGATTTCAAGAAAAGTTATTTGAGAAAAAAAACAAAACAAGCTCCTGGGATTATGCAGAATTGAAGGGTGGACAGCAAAGGCTTGGGCAGGAAGACACTAGGGTGTGATGGACAGATATGTGACATTATTCAGTGGGATGACATGGGGACGCTGTGGGGTAGGTACTAGGCCCTCCCTCTTCAGCCAAAGCAACCCTCCTGGTGTGTCTTCTATCATTGGATCTCTGCATACAGTTTTGCTTGCACTAGGGCACTCAGAACTTTCCGAAACCCACAAGGTAGTTCTTCTCTAAGACTTTCTCGAAGTTGATCGCAGCAGTCTCTGTGAAGTACCTCATCTTCATGTCAATATAGTCCTTGTTCTCATGGTTTTTACTGAGTCCTAAGTTTCCAAGAAAGACCTGCAGCCAATGGGTGGTGCATTCTGTTGCCCCAAACCTTCTTCTGATCCCAGTCCAGACTAGGCTGTGTGCAGCGCCCTGGCTGGAACACATACCTACTGTTATCTTTCACTGATTTATGAGACAGCGAGATCATAGGGAATGTTTCCTAATAGGGTTGTGGGCTAACATGTGATGTGTAATTAGAAAAAGTCTGGCGCCTAGTTTTCTAGAACTATTACAGAAGCTATTATAATTGATCTGATATTGATTCCATATCCTCCCTTGGGCGCCTGTGATTCGCTGGAATCTGACTCACGGCATTTGTCTCCAGGCCCATGCTTCAGCTCCCCTCCTCTCTGCCACTTTGTCCTTTTACCTTTTCTTATTTCTCTGTTTCATTCCTTCCTTTCTTCCTTGGAATGTTTAGGATCAAATTAATCATACTTCTCACTACAGCATTATGATAACTGGCCTACTTCAGACCCCTCTTTAAAAAATAATTTCCCCATTATTCTATAATTCACTTTTGTTCACTTTCTGTGACAAAACTTTTTGGTTTGGGGGGCAGTAGTGCTGGGGATGGGAGCCAGGGCCTGGCGCATGCTGGGAAAGAGCTCTGCCACTGAGCTATACCCCAGCACCCACAAAACATTTTCTGGTTTGATATGTACGCTGCAGTTGAGTGTGTGGAGTGTCATTGTGCACGTTGGCCATGATCCCTGGCTGGCTAGGCCAGCTGGGCTGGCGGCAGTTAAGAGTGAGCCCACAGTCTGTACGATTTGTCTAACCCAGAATCTAATCCGGGACCAGGTATTTGCATGTGGCTGTAATGCCCTCGCACCTCTTTTACTATAGAAGACTTCTTATTGTGCATGTTACTTTGTTGAAGACACTGGGGTATTATCCTGCCGACTCTACTCTTTGGGTTTCTCCAAGGGTTTCATGGCATATGGGTCTTCTCCTGCCTTGGGTTCTTATAGTTCAAAGTTAGATATAAGGGCTTGAAATAGTCATATGAAACACTTTTGGTGAGCTCTTCCTTTTAAAGCAGTCTTGAGATTTTCCACATTCACGTGTGTGGCTGGAATTGTTCTGTCCTGCTGGCCCTGCTCTGAGGGCAGTGGCAGTGAAAGACAGAGAGCTCCTCTTGAAGAGGCTTCTGCTAATATTCAGGCATTCCCAGGTGACGAGTCCCCAGATGGCGGCAGAACCATGATCCTAACACACAGTTGGAATTATGTAGGTCCTGAACTCTGTGCCTTGCCCCTCAGATGTCAATAGCCTGGATTCTATTTTCTATTTTTCCCTAAATAGCATTCACCTATGCTTCTTGATAGCAGACAGAATTAAACGTCTGTGATTATATGTATCCTGTTATCAAAAAGTAATTTGAGTAGGGCTTTGCCCTAACATATTCTGCAAGACTGACTATTATTGAAAAACAGATGCTACATCTCTGCATATTTAAGCTATTGTTAAGAATTGGGTGCAATGGGGAGCACTGATAGTTCTACTTACTCAGGGGGCTGGGGCAGGAGGATCACTTGAGCCCAAGGGTTTGGAAGTAGCCTGGGCAACAAAATGAGCCATGTCTGAAAAAAAATTTTTTTTTAAATTTAAGACTATGGTATTAAGGAAACAAATACAATTTGATTTTATTGGCATTGACAATAGAAGAGGACAACATAAATAAGACCTCACAATGGCATGTCTGAAAGACCATGGTGATCTTGGTTTTAAGGGATAATTAAAGGTGCAGGAAGAGGAGCTGGAAGTAATGTTTTTAACATATGGAAACAATGCATTCAGGGAGAAATTTATTTATTTTTAGAGGCAGGGTCTTGCTATGTAATTCAGGCTGGCCTTGAACTCACTACGTAGCCCCAGCTGGACTCATGGGAATACCCTTGCCTCAGCCTCCCGTTGGGACTAAAGGCGTGGGCCACCACACTTGGCTGGAGGAGCTTGAAGGTGATAAACATTATCACATTTAACGGTGATCGCTTTCATGCTGAGCTGGAAATTTGACTACAGGCCTCAATATGAGCCATGAACATGTACGAGCAAAGCTGATCAAATAAGCTTCAACAAGTTGAATTCTAACTTCTCTCTGACTTTTCTTATAAAATTAGAGCCATATGTGCACGTTGGAGGGAAGAGAAGGAACTGGCCAGAAGCTTTCGGAGCCTGCCCTGAGACGTACTTGGTTTAATACTCCAGTAAGAAGTGAGGTTGTGTGGGATATTGTGGCACACATCTGCAACCTCATCTGCTTGGGAGGCTGAGGCAGGAAGACTGCTAGTAAAGTCCAACTGAGCAAATTAGTCTCGGGAAAAAAAAAATATATATATATGTGTATATATGTGTGTGTGTGTGTGTGTGTGTGTGTGTGTGTGTGTGTGTAAATAAAAGAGACAGGGATGCAGCTCAATGGCAGAGCACTTGCCCACCGTGTGTGAGGCCTTGGCGTCGGCCTCTAGCGCTGCAGAGGAGGAAGAGTGAGGCTGTGCTCTGTCAGCCCGACGGCCCCTCATTCTTGCAGCCTCTGCACCTAACCCATGCTTGGCCACAGCTGGCTCGTCTGTTACAGGACGGAGACGTGTAGTGATAATGCTGGGAGGACAGCACCTGTGCCTTCGGAAACTACAGTCCTGCTCCATCTGCGACCTCGTCATCTCAGCCCGCTGTCACTGAGCAGCGGTGTGCCTGTCCAGACACAGGAGCCTGCCGGGATGCCTCCTTCAGGAGACCCAGATTCCAGAAGACGATCAGCGAAAAAGGCTCCTGAATCTCATGTCCGACTCCGAGGTGTCAGGACTGATACTTTGTGGGAATTTTACTCATAGGCTAAAGACAATTTACTCCAACAGAAAGTTAATAGGCATCAGCTCAGCACTGTGCCAGGAATGAAGAGAAGCGAGTAAAGTGTCTGATATAAGCCCAGCTCGGAGGTGACTCATCACTGGCTGGCTGGACAGATCTTGCAAACACGAGTTGAATCAGCCTGTGACACAGACAACGGCAAGTACACGAGAGCTCAGGACAGCCTGGAGTAGTCGGCGGGAGAGCATGAGCTCACAGAGCCCACCATGCAGCCACTCAGTCCTGGGACAGCTGCCGAAGAGGGGCTCCGGTCAGAGGGGAGGCTGTGAGATCAGAGAAACGAAGTGTGGACCTGGCTTTCTTCTTCCTGCACCTCGACTCGCCTCTCTAATCTCCAGGCTTCTCATCCTGAGAGCTGAGCGCGTTCCAGAGCAGTGGGAGGATGAAGGGAGCTCATTCCAGCACAGGGCACGGCTCATGACTGACGCCCGCGGGGATGGTGCCCTTGATTGGAGACGAGGCCTGGGAAGACCAAAGGACAGCAAGTGCAGTGGCAGAGTGCTTAGCGACAGGGAGGTGCCTCCGGGCTCAGGCTTCCCGCTCAGGAGTCCTGGGTGAGCTCCTTGTGGAGAGCTGAGGGGAAGGCGGGGGCGAGCCCAGGGAAGTGCGGGTCTGGACACCTGCAGGTCCGGACTCCGGAGCTTCCTCCACCTGTGCTCCAGTGGCTGTACAACCGTGCAGCCTCTTGGCTCCCTTCTGTTCTGTCATGTCGGTCCCCAGCCCAGTCCTCTCCCCAGCTGTGCTGAGGAAGACATTAGAGACCAAGCAAGTCCACCACTCCCAGCTGTGCTGTCTGGACAGTTGAATGAGTGCCCAACACATGGCCATTCTGATAGTGCTGGGTGAAGTCCGAAGTCAGCAGGCATAAGGTTCGTGAGGTATTATTCATTCATCACCTGGTAAAGACGTAAGGGAGGCCTCACCCGTCTGTGGATGCTGTGCTGACAGCTGGGGACACGCTGTTCCTGTCCTTGGGAAGACAGACCAATAAGCCGTGACGAGTCAGTGCTCTGAGAGACCTCGTTGTGCTGAGTGGACTTGTGTCAGTGTGACAGGGTGCCCGGCAGGGGCGGGCGCTGCCACAGGAGAGCGGGCTCTCCTGAAGAAGCCCCACTAGGGGCTCATCTGAGTGAAGAGAGGAGGCCGCTCCCTCCAGCTCCCTGTGGTCACTCCTCTCCTGACACTTCTAGTCAGAGCTCCTCTCGCCTTGCTCTTGTCTTGTGTTCATCAGCAGCGGCATTTCAACCCCTGTGGTCCCTTCTGAGGCTGCCCTGTGGGCCCTCCCCTCTTCCTGCCCACCGTGGCACTGCCCACCGCCTGCCCTAGTTTTCTGGCCCTGCTCAGGCCGGCTGCTCTGGGGCTGCTCAGGCCCCTCCTCACGGCAGGCTCGGCAGCGGGACAGGAGGCTCCGCTGGGTCCATGAGCCGTTTGGTGCTCACACTAAAAACTCCAAGTACTTTTTAAAAACTGCAGGAGTGTGTGTGAAGAACTTTTACAATTGTCTCTGTTGTTTGCTTAGTCATTTCACTTCTGGGAATCCGTTCTGAGGCATGGAGGCAGAATGTTGATCTACAAAAATATCGAGCATACCAGTGTTTATAGATATATTAGAAACCAACTAAACATCCCAGAATGACTGACCACCAGTAGAAATCCCTTGGCCAGTGTTTAACCTGGGAGAATGCTTGGATTATGTGATGAGATGAACACAGAAAGCTAAGCGGGGCCCCTGGTGCTGCGAGGGGTCCGAGCATGGGAGACCAGCTTGATGGGGAAAACTTACTGGGACTTTGGTCAGAGAGCTAACTTGGTCTCACATGGAGTCGCAGTGGCAAATGCCTCGAGGATGGTCCTGAGGGTGAGTGTGTGGAGCAGCACGTGCCTGGGGGCAGGCGCTGCTGGTGGTGCTAGTGCGTTCGATTGTTACTGAACTCCAGGCCAGCACTGCTGGGCTTGAGGGAACAGAGCTTGGTAGTCGGTAGGACAGGAGACCTCACTGTACTTAAAAGAGCAGAGATTGGAGGAGATGTGGCAAAGGACAGAGAGAAGCTGGCTGGCGGAGGGGACAACGACCCCTCGGGAATAAAGACAACACTCTACCTCCTTTCAAGAGTTTCTCTACCTGGTACACACTCTCCCTTTTCTAAGCTGTTTTTCCACAGTCTCCTTCCGGTCCTGCCTTGTTTTATGGTGCTCTCCCGAAGAAGCTTCCAGAACAGCCTTTCCAGGGTAAAAGGGAAATACAGGTCACAGAGCCTCCGCCTGAGGACCTGGTAATCTCGGTCCGTCATTCTAGCAGCAGAAATAAGCAGAATCACAGTTTTGTGGCTTGGAGATGGAGCTTTGAGACCAGGCAGGCTGAGGCTGAGTCAGACCTGAGCCTTGCCAGCAGAAGGCCACGCCCGCCCCACCCCACGGGCACAGGCAGGCGTCCTGACGGCTTGCTAGACTTTTTGTTGGCTCTGGAGTGCCTGGCAGAGAGCAGCGCCCTGGCCTTCGCCATCACGTGGGAGGGAGATTGGAAACAGCAACAGCCCACGCCAGGCCAGGCGGCTCCTGCCTCGTCCTAAAGAGGTCGCCAGAATGTGTTCCCCAGGTCCTGGCCCCAGGTTCGGGAACCCACAGCCCACAGTTTTTCTGCCCTCCCTGCAGTGATGCGGTGCCTGGGAGTCCCCACTCGCGTGATCACCAACTTTGACTCTGGCCACGACACTGATGGCAACCTGATCATAGATGAGTACTATGACAACACGGGCCGCATCCTGGAGAACAAGAAGGACACCATCTGGTGAGAGGTGGCTTCAGGTCTCTTTCCAGGGCCACTCGTCTGAGCCAAAGCCCACGCACAGGTCAGGAAGGGAAGGCTGTGTCTGCGGCTCGCTACTCCACCCGTCCCTCTGTCCCTCACCAACCCCGGGACTTGGTGTCCCCGCCTGGGCTGGGAGACAGATGAACAAAAGCAGTTTGGCCTGGAGGATCCTGTGTCATCGCAGCTCTGCACAGGGTTGAGGCTTCCCTCTGGGCTCCTCCAGCATCTGACACCCAGCCTGTGGCTCTGACCCAGGACATGGTGAGGTCAGAGCCCTGGACACGAGGCCACGAACGCCCCTCTAAGTGGCGACATGTTCAGGGGAGGGAGCATGAGGACCTTTCTGGGAGTGTGGAGGAGTTTTAGCTTCAGTAGCCTAGAGCCTTCACTCTGTCCCCAGTCAACACAGAGAAGCTCTTTTCTGGGGGCCATGGACACTCCTGGGAGGACGATCTATCACTGTTTACACAGAGGTCCAGGCCCTGCGGGTGCTAGAGCTAACAGGTCGTCTGCTTCCGTCTTCTCTAAAAACAAGACAAGAAGGACAATCCTTCCTGGGCTGCAGTTAACACCGGGTCCTTTGGCTTCTCCCCCAGGAACTTCCATGTCTGGAATGAGTGCTGGATGGCCCGGAAGGACCTCCCCCCGGGATACGGAGGCTGGCAGGTGCTGGACGCCACCCCTCAGGAGACCAGCAATGGTGAGGCTACCAGAAGGAAGGCAGGACCTGCTCCCCGCACCTGCTTCTGCCCCTGCCTGGCGGGCCACAGACCCCGTCCCCCAGACTCCGCCCAGACCCCCCTGCTCTCCCTCAGGCCTCTACTGCTGCGGCCCTGCCTCAGTCAGAGCCATCAAAGAGGGAGAGGTGGACCTGAACTATGACACCCCCTTCGTGTTCTCCATGGTGAATGCTGACTGCACATCCTGGCTCGTCCACGGAGGGAAGGAGCAGAAGCTGCACCAGGACACAGCTTGTGTTGGCCATTTCATCAGCACTAAGAGCATCCTGAGCGACGAGCGGGACGACATCACGGAGAACTACAAGTATACAGAAGGTACAGCCCCACTCAGGGTCCAGCCCCTCGGGTGCCTTCACGCCCTGTCCCAGGAAGCCAGAAGGCATTTGCAGGGAGGGCCTGGTCGACCATCCAGCCCTCAACTCTAACATCGCAGGTGGGGCGTCCACACTGCCTCCTTTCCTGGGCCCACGGCCTGGACGCCCCAGCCCAGGGGGCTCCCACAGGGCTGTGGTGGTTAGAAAGACACTTTCCGGCAGCCCCTCAACAGAATACGAATCCTTTGCCTCTGCTTCCTGAAAACCCCACCTTGCTCTGAAGATGGCAGGCTGCTCTCTCCTCCTGACTATCTTTTCTTTTACCTGCTGTTTGTGTCGTCCTGGTCTAAAGCCAGCTGGACCTTCCCACACCCTGAGGGGCCAGCGAGGCTAGAGGAACAAGCAGAGTGGGGGCTTCTCATGGCCCGCAGGCTAAGGTGAGGCTACATCCGGTCAGGCACAGAGGAATGTTTACAAACTGAGAAAGGCCCCTGTCGGGCTCCCTCTCGGAGAATGTGGCTGCACTCACAGTCTGCTCTCTGTGTCCGTGGATTTTGCTCCCACGTATTCAACCAATGGATTGACAATATTTAGGAAAAGAAACTGCATCTGTACTGAACATGTGCTCAGTTTTTTCCTTGTCATTATGCCTTAAACCACACAATACAATAACTGTTTATGCAGTGTCTCCATCATATAAGTTTTTACTAAGTCATCTATAGGAACAGATGTGTAAGTTATGCACAAACATGACATCACTTGATGTTACAGGCCTGAGCTGACTTGAATTCTGGCATGATCCAGGCCCAGTACATCATGGCTATCAAGGGGTAGCCTGGCATCACCTGTCTGGTCCTCACTGACTGTGGGGGTACGTTGGTTGGGACCCCAAAAAACAAATCTAGAGGCAAGGTATCAAGTTTATGTGGGAGGCACTGCAGGGGACACTGGTAGGAGTGTGAACAAGTGAGATAGAGAAGTAAAAGAAGGCAGTCTGAGGGAGGACTATCACTTTATCCTAATTTTGTAGCCAGTTGTGGTGTTTGGGGGATGAACAGACCACAGGTGCCCTGAATGTGACTCTCACCTCTTGAGATCCATTTTTACTGAGCTTAAAGTCTCCAGGTCCTCTTTTGCTTAAATCTGAGATTACAGTGACCCCATAACAAGAGTTGCAAAGTGGCTTCAGACTCAGCGGGTTGCCACACGCACAGACAGGGTGAAGCCAGGTCCTGGGACAGTAACCACTCAGGAGACGGCTTTCTAGGGTACCTGGAAGAATACTTCTGGCCCTGGGTCCAGTGAGACTGCGCAGGAGCTGGGCCACTCCAGGGACTCTGTGTGCCTGAATGATCTCACTTTTCGCATATTTATTACTTTTAAATGTACCTCTTGGTTTCTGAGTTTACAAGAATCAGTCTACCTCTGACCACTTATTTGGTTCTTAAACTGGAAGTACACCATATTCTGTTGTTGTTTTTTAATAAAAAGTTTTATGATACACAAAAACATAAAAAGTGTCCGTATTAATGGGATGCCCTGTAATATTGTAATAGATGCATAGTTTGCATGATGTTTGAATCACATTTACCTCCTCAAATATTTATCATTTCTTATCCTTTCCCCCAGCCCTGCGGTGTGCAGTACAGTACTGTGGCCCAGTCACGGTACAGTGCAGCAACGCACTGCACTTTTGGCTCCTATCAGCGGTGGGGCTCCCCTCTCCACCCCGCCCCGTCTGTCAGCGCGACTCTCCACTCTGGAAGCCGCACAATGCTAGCCTTTCTATGCCTGGCTTGTTTCACTTAACACAGTGCTCTGCAGTTTCACATCACAGGTGATGGGATCTCGTTCTTTGCAGTGCATGGTGCTCCACTGTGACTACTTACCACGCTTTCTCTACCATTCTTTAGCTGCTTGTGAACAATGCTGCAGTGAACAGCCGAGTGCAGATGTGTCTTGAACAGACTGATTTTACTTTCTGTGACGTATTCCCAGGTGTGGGATTGCTGGAGCAGATGACTTTCCTATTTTTAATTTCTCAAGGGACCTCTGCACCACTTTCCCTAGTGCTGTACTAGTTCACATTCCCCCCAGCAGCATGCAGGGCTCAGCTTTTCTTCACATCCTCCCTGACACTTGTTACTGTGGTCATTTGCTGATGGCCATTGTCACTGGCATACAGTACCAGCTCCATGTTGATTCCTGTTTCCTGGATGCTTAATGTGGCTGAGCATTTTCTCATAGCCCATCCGCCATTTGTATTTCTTCTTTTGAGAAGTGTCTGCATAGATCTATTTTCTGGTTTTTATTTTGGGCTTTTTGTTGTTCTTTGTTTTTGCGGTTTTAAAAATTATTATTATTCTAGATACTAACCCCTTATCAGGTGTACAATCTGCAAAGATTTTTTTTCCATCTGCAGGTTATCTCTTCACTCTATCGATTATTTCCTTTTCTGTGTGGAAGCCTGTTAGTTTGATCCAATTCCATTTGCCTCTTTTTGTTTGGCTTTTCTGTGTTTTGGGTTGCCCAAAACGTCACTACTCATGCCAGTGGACAGAAACATTCCCCTGTGTTTTCTCTTAGTACTTTCATAGTTCTTAATTTACATCTTTAAACCATTTTGAGTTGATTTTTGTAGCTGATGAGAGATAGAAGTCTAGTTTCATTTCTTTATATATGAATATCCAATTTTCCCCAACACTATTTATTGATCCTTTGCCCAGGGCTGGCTGTACCACTTTTATCAAAAATCAGCTGACTTGAGATGTGTGTGTTTACTTCTAGGCTCTTTTCTTCCACTGACCTGTGTGCCTATTTGCATGCCAATACCATGCTGTTTTGATTACTACAGCTCTGTAGTGTGTTTTAGAATCGGGTAGTATAACGCTTTTTGCTTTGTTCCTTTTGGCCAAGAATGGCACTGGTTATTTTAGATTTTTTGGAGTTTCCTATAAATTTTAGATCTGTTTTTTCTAGTTCTATGAAGAATATCATTGGTATGTTGGTAGCAATTGCACTAAATATGTAGATTGCTTTGCGTAGTATAGATATATTTAACAGTATTGATTCTTCTTATCAATGAACACAAGATGTCTTCCCACTTATTTGTGTCCTCTTCAAATTCTTTCATCAATGCTTTATAACTTTTATTGTATAGGGCCAGGAATTTAGCTCAGTGGTACTGTGCCTACATTGCAAGCACTAGGGACCAAGTTCAATCCCTGGTACCACCAAAAAAAATTTTTTTTATTGCATAGATCATTGGGTAAATGTATACCTATGTAATTTATTTGGAGCTATTGCAAATGGAGTTGGTTTCTGTTTCAGATAATTCATGATCAAGTTATAGCAACACTGCTGATTTTTATAAGTTGATTTTGTATCCTGCAACTCTGCAGAATTAATTTATTCTAATCATCTTCTAGTGAAAATATGAGGTTTTTCTGTACATAAAATCATGTCTTACTGGGTGTAGTGGAGTGCAGATGTAATCCCAGCAATTGGGAGGCTGCTGCAGTAGGATTACCACAAGTTTGAGGCTAGGCTGGGCTATCTTATGAGCTCAAGTTCAGCCTGCACCACAAAGTGAGATGTTGTCTAAAAAAACAACAAAAATCATGTCTTCCACAAAAATTGACAGTCTGACACCCTCTCCTGCTTTTTCTGGCTTGCTTGCTTTAGTAGGATTTCCAGGGTTCTATTCAATAAAAGATATGAGTAGGCATTCTTGTCTTTTTCTGGATCTTAGAGAGAGCATTTTCAGTTTTCCTCTATCTGGTATGATGTTTTCTGTTAGCTTGTTGTAAATGTCCTATATTATGCGAGGTGTGTTGCCTCTATTCCTGATTTGTTTGGCGTTGTCATCATGAAGGGGCAGTGACCACCATCAAATGTCTTTTCTGCATCTGCTCAGATGACCACAGAACTTTAGTCTTTCGCTCATTTAATGTGGTAGATCAAGTGTAGTGATTGCAAATATTGGTCCACTCTCAGATCTCTGGATGAAGCCTACTTGATCATGGTGATTAATCTTTTTGCTGGATTCAGTCTGTATTTTGTTTGTGGATTTTGTGTCTGTCTTCATCAATCATATTAGTCTGTACTTTTTTATTGTGTGCTTATTTGTTTTTAGCATCATAGTAATGTTGGTCTTATAGAATGTATTTGGAAGAAGTCCTCCCTTGGGCTGGGGATTTAGCTCAGTGGTTCCAGCACCTGCCTTGCAAGTGCAAGGTTCCTAGTTTGATCCTTGGTAACCACAAAGAACAATACCAGATGTGGAGACTCACGCCCACCAGCAATCAGAACCACACACCACAGTGCCAGGCATGGTGGCTCATGCCTGTAATCCCAGCACTTGGGAGGCAGAGGCAGAAGCACGAGGATTACTGTGAGTTCAAGGCTGAGCTCAGGGCCAGCCTGAATTACAAAAGCGAGATCGTCTCAAAAAAAAAAAAAAAAAAAAGTCCTTCCTCTTCTATTGTTTTGGAAAAATTTAAGGTAACCTTACTAGCTAATTTTTATATGTTTGACTGAACTATGACAGTGAAGTCAGATGAAGTCCTGGGCTTTTCCTCGATCAGAGGTGATCACTATTGATCCTGATCCGGTCTCGTTACTTGATTCATTTGGGTTTTCTATTTCTCCCTGATTCAGTTTTGGTAAGGCATCTCTAAGAATCTGTATCCTTCTAGGTTATCAAATTTGTCACCACATAGTTTCTCATAATAATCTCTAGTGATACCTTTGTATCTCAGGTGTAAGGTCTCCTTTTCACCTCTGATTTGATTTGAGGCCTCTCTCTTTTTCTACGTGGCTTGGATAAAGGTTTGTCTATTTTGTTTATCTTTTCAAAGAACCAGGTGCTTTATTGATCCTTTGTTTTTTGTTGTTTTAGGTTTTTTTTTTCATTTATTTCTATGCATCTTTATTATTTCTTTCCTTCTACTAATTTTGGAGTTGTTCTGTTCTTGTTTTTCTAGTCTCTTGAAGATGTATTGCTGCTTTCTACCTTTTTGATATGGACGTCATTGTGAACTTCCCTCAGCACTGCTTTTGCTACATCCTAGGCTGTTGTTTTTAACTGAATTCTTTATTGATACATTTTATATACTCATCATGATGGCACTCAACATTGGGAATTTTACCAGTATATGACATGAGTTAATTCTTATTTTTAACCATTTCCCTGCGCACCCTATCACCCCCCATCCCCTATATACATATGCTTTCTTTTTAAAATTTTTTTATAAGCTTACATTTTCTTTCCCCTTATTACTTTCCCCTATCCATTTCCCTTTGAATATTTTCTATTTCACAAAGTCTACCATATATTCTAGAAGTCATCTACCTCTTGGGGTTCTCATACCAGAGAAAAGATATGGTATTTACACATCTGTGACCTATTTATTTCACTTATGAGTGTGTCCTCAAGGTATATCCATTTGAGTATCAATGACTCAAACTTATCATTCCTTTTTTTAAATTTTAAATTCAAATCTTTATTGGTACATTACATATACACACACTCAACAATGAGAATTTGTACTAGTATATGACACAACTTAATTCTCATTTTTTAAACTTATCATTTTTTATGGCAGAGTAATACTCCATTTTAGAAAAAAACCACATCTTCTTTATCCAATCCCCAATTGATGGAC
>PVIR01023145.1:0-27370 GCA_004026965.1 Petromus typicus | reverse complement strand
ATTTTTTTTTTAATCACACCTCATTAAGACACTCACAAAAGAAGACTTCCAGAGCTGCTTCAAAAAGCTTCAGGAATAATGGGATAAGAGTGTTCATAGTTAGGGGAAACATTCTGAGGGGGATTCATGGCAATGGCAGTGTGTCTTCACATTAAAAAATATTAAACATGGGGCCGGGGAGTTAGCTCAGTGGTTCTGGCGCTTGTCTTGCAAGCAGAAGGACCCGGGTTCGATTCCCCAGTAACCACATAACAATACTGGGTGTGGAGACCCACACCCAGCAGCAACCAGTACCACATACCACAGTGCCGGGCGTGGTGGCTCACGCGTGTAATCCCAGCACTCGGGAGGCAGAGGCAGGAGGATTGTGATGTGAGTTTGAGGCTGAGCTCAGGGCCAGCCTGAACCACAAAGCGAGACCCTGTCTCAAAAAAAAAAAAAAAAAATTAAACATTTAGCATATGTCCCAGCCACACCTGTTGTGTGGCTTTGCTTGTGTTCCAGCGGTGCTCACTCCTCCCTTCTGCCTTTCCCATCATTCAGCCACTGAGGCACTTTTTATGACAGGCCTTTGAGTTTATCAGGAGCCAGCTTTCCATGCTGGTGTGTAGCAAATGCCCCTGAATTTTGTTTGTGCTCTTTCTCATTCTGTAGATTTATGCGTACGTCTTTGAAAACATCAAATCTGTCCAACTGGAAGCCCTGCTCTTATCCTTGCTGAGCATCGTGGTTCTTGTTCTTGTTAAAGAGCTGAATGAACAGTTTAAAAGGAAAATTAAAGTTGTTCTTCCTGTCGATTTAGTTTTGGTGAGTATGAAATCAGCGTTTAGCTTTCTGCAGTACTGCGCCTGCCAGTTGGAGCAATTCACAGATGCTTACTACGGTGTCTACAGTAACCCACAGCTACTCCTGTGTCTCATTAAAGAAGGGCTAATTTGCGTGGCTGTACATTAATGTAAGAACAGGAAACATTTTGAGTCAATAGTTTTAAAAAAGAGGTGCACATGCTTTCAATTTATGCAGCATTTCTCATATGCTTTTAATTTTTTTGTATAAATATGAGAATGTAAAGCCTGAGATCTTATAAGGAGACACTTCTCAGGGTGAGACTCAAAAAAGTCTCTGGCATGATCCTATATAAAGCAGTAAAATGTCCTACCATATCCTGTTGGTATGACACCTCTGTGACATTCATGGAAATATTAGTTGGTGAAGGTCCATAAACACCTGGTAGCTTTGCTCATACTTCTCTTACCTACATAATTTTGCCTTATGAAAGGGAAGCTCTGATTTTTACTCATCCAAGTGATTCTTTAAACTGTGTTTTGTTGCATTTGAAATATCAATATATTATCTCTTGATCCTAAGGCTTAGGATATTAAAATCTGTGTTCTGAAATTTTAAGAACCTGCATTTATTTAATCTTTCAATCAAGTTTATTGGTACTTTTTACATATACATTATGATCACATTCATTGCTAAAAATTTGTACCTTCACATGATACATCTTGATTTTCATTTTTCCCATTCCCCAGCCTACATTCCTATCCTCACACCCCTATATGCAAAAGCTTTGTTTCCATTTTTTATTTTTACTATAAGTTATTTTCTTTCCTTTGTTTATTTTCCCCTATTATCCTTTACCCTGTCCCTTTGAACATTTTCTTCCTACTTCACCATATCTACCATACGTTCGGGACCTCATTTACACCTTCAGTTTCTCATACTAGAGAAACAATACAGTATTTACAATCTGTGTCCTATTTATTTCACTTATGAATATATCCTCAAGTACATCCATTTGAATATAAATAACTCAAATTTATCATTCTTTATGGCCAATACACCGTTTTGTCAAAAAGCCACATTTTTTTTTGTCCAGTCTCCAGGTGCTATTGAGTCTTCAACTGGAACTGCAGGTGAAATGCTAGTACAACCGTAGTCTACTAACATATTTATCTTAATGGCTTTAGTTTTTCAATGGTTTTTGTGTTATATACGAGTAGTACAGAGTGTCTAAATAATGTCATCCATTAAATACTCTTCATACTGTTAAATGGTATAGGTCTGTGTGCATTTATTAAGGCTGGAACATTGAAGTCTGCTTGTGAAGGGTCTGACACATTTCTTTAGATTTTGTTTTGTTGTTGTTTCAGGGATCACACATGGACCTTGAACTTGAGGCCGGTGCCAGAACCCTGAGCTAAATTCCTGGCCTCTGTAGATCTAATGCAGAGGCCTTTCTCTGTTGATAGCCAATGCATGTTGGTACTTCCAACCAACAGTTGTGTGACAGTTGTGTGAAATACACATAACATGTAGACTGTGTGTGTATATTTAAAATAATATAAAATCTCAGAGGACTATAGTTATAGTTTTTCACAGTAATGGCTCTGAGGTTCATCACCTTATTTTAAAATCCTGCAGATGTTAAAAAATGCCCACTTATCTTGAGAAGTTATGTAAGTTTCCTAAAACCAAACATTGAAAGCTAACTTAGGGGAAAGGGCCTTGAAGACATTAATAGAAAGTTTCTATTCTCTGCAAAATGATTGGAAATTATTCTTAAAATAAAAGATATTTTTAATACAGTGTGACAATTACAAGACTCAAGGAAAACACATCAGTGCCAATCCAAATACTTAATAATTATAGGGGAAAATATTGAATAAGATAGAGTCTGGTTTTCTCACTGATTACTGTACGAGATGATGACCCAGAAGTCAGGGTAGGTGGAGGATTCTCCTGCTCCTTTGAGCTCTGTCAGAATGTGAAGCCTCGGGGGAGCCAAGCTCTATGTTGGTTCCTTCTCATGCCCCGCCCCAGCACTACCCCACTGTGTGAGTCACCTTTCCTGCTACCAGACACAATAGCAAAACTTGCAGGACAGATTTAACTCAGCTCATGATGTGAGGAGATTCAGGCCCTGGTTAGCCGGCCCTGAGACAGGAACATCATAGCAGCAGAATGTGGTAAAGAAAAGCTACTCGCTTCCTAGAGCGTGGGAAGCAGAACAGGGGAACTGTGACAAAGAGAAGGGGCCAAGTACAAAGCGCATCACAAGGTCAGTACTCAGGACCCACCTGGACACACCCAGACATATTCTTTCCTAGTCTCCTGGCAGCTCCAAGGCTATTTGAAAGACATTTAAGAACTATCACACACACACACACACACACGCACACAGGCACCAAGGAATCCACATATGTACATGTGGGTGTCTCAGGTCTACACTGCAAACACATTCCCACTCTTCACCACAACTGCCCACAGCCTTCCGTGGAACATGAGGAAGGAGCCTTATAAGCAAGTTGGGGCCATTTGGGCAGAAATGGTAGATTCTGGTATAGTCAGGATCAGCAAGATTTGGAGTAAGCTTTGAGTTGGGCACATCCTCGTGTCCTGCAAAGCTCCTATCTTAAGGAGATGATTATATTTAGAGGTCTGAGCTGCCTTAGCAGAAGCCTGTACTGCCTGAGGTGGGGGAGAGTACAGGCTTTATGCACGTTTGATTCTGAAATGATACTGAAAGGGACCAATGACTTATCTGGTAAAAAAAAAAAATTAATCATGTTAAAAGAAATATGAAAAAGTAAGACACTGTCTGAAAGATTAATTCAGTGACTTAGAAAATAATATCATATCACAGTATTTATGCAGTTTAATAGTATAACCTGGGTAGCTTTATTGTTGTTAAAATCTTGAAGAATGTTTTGCTTTTAAAGCCTATTTAATACTTTGGAAAATAATACAAATTCAACTAAACAGCAGAGATACACAGATAGAAAAAAGTCTACCAAATAGTTTATTGTTAAAAGTTTCTTACTTTACTAGTCTGATTTTGTTAATTTTTCCCCTGGTCTTACATATGGTAAATTTGCACTTTAATTAAATGATTGGTTTATATCTTTTAATTTTTTTGGTAATAGGGATCGAACTTACAACTTGGCACTAGCGAGGCAGATGCTGGAACCAGTAAACTAAATCTCATTTAATAAGTTAAATCATTTCAAACTGATACCATGACTTTGTGAAATTTCTAGTTATTATTAAAATTATCAGAAAAAAATGAAAATAGCTGGAAAATACTATAGTGATGTGGCTAATAAAATAAAGGATGAACTGGCTCTGTTATGCATTTTAATGATAATTGTGGGCATAAGCAGGGAAAGTGTGATCTAGACCAGCACATTAGTGACAGAGTGACACAGTCACCGAGACGCCACAATATTCTTTAAAAAAACTAGACTCAAAAAGTTGTGATGTTTACTTTAAGAAGTAGCTAAAGCTCAAAGTTAAAAAATATTCAAGAAGAATGTAAATCACATTCATTAATACAATAGTTTAGAGTATTAATACAATATCTCAAATTCTTAAGAGCCTGTCATCATGAATGGCTGGTCTTAGGAAGTATTTCTTTATGTCATGGAAGACAGTCATTTAGATTGCTTGGTGTAGTTTTTACATACACATGCACTGCCCCAAATTCTGTATTTTATTTTTTCCTTAAAACTGGACAAAACTAGGTTGATGTAATGTAGAATATCAGAAAAACCACATTGCTTGATAGCACCTAAATTTGAGACTGTAAACTACTAACATAGTTTTAAAATGCTTGACAAGTCAGTAATAAATTGTTTTTCTTTTTTCAAATGAAACCACACAGATTATTGCAGCATCATTTGCTTGCTATTGTACCAACATGGAAAACACATATGGCTTAGAAGTAGTTGGCCATATTCCAAAAGGGTAATGTAGCCTTTTAATATATTATTTATTTGTTTGTTTTTAATGGAGGATGAGAATGGGAGAGGTGGATACATTTGTTTTTCCTTTCTGGCTTGTATGAAACAAAATTCTAATTAATTTCTATTATAAAATGATTGAAAAGATGCTATATTTGCAGAGAAGTTGCAATTTCCCAGGGACAGCTCCATGAGTCTAACTTAGTAATAGCAGATTCACATTTTACTAAGTAAAATAACAAATATTTTATGTAGTATTGCTTTAGGTGAAAGATTTGGGCAATATTTACAAAGATATTATTTGAAAAAACTGAGGGCATTGAACTTGCAAATTAGAAACACTATCTGTAATGTCATCACCTCTATTCCTCCCAGATAGGACCATTGTCTTTTATTTAACTTAAAATAAAAGTAGACAGGCATCATCTGCAATAAGTAGCCCACAGGTTGTGCCGAATGGCCAGAGAGATTACAGAGAGGTTCTTCTCCTGTGCACAGCCTTGCTCTGGACCCTGCGGCCTTTGACAAAAAGAAAATGTTCACTCTAAATGGGAAAAAAGGCATTCCAAATACAAGGTGAAAGGAAATGAAGGCAGATTATGGAGAGAAGGTTTCATTATGTTGGACTATGTACATTGTACACCAAGACAGATAAATTCAGAACAAAATCAACAGTTGTTGGATTCCTTAAATTTTTATTGTCTAATCTCCAACAGAAACAGTAGAAAAGTTCCCAAGAATTAAAAAGATAATAATAAAAAAAGTTTTTCTTTTCTAGGCCAGGTAAATATATTTTAATGAAGAATTGTAAAATCAACTTTATTTTTCTTTATTGTTTCATTTTAGATCAATTTGTAATACTTAAGCACATTCAATTTTCATGAAAAGTGTTGTACTTTGTAATAGTTTAGGACATCTAAAAACAATTGGTCTTGGGGATAAACTTTAGTAAGTAGTTGTAGTAGCTTTCTCATCACCATGACACAATGCCAGCTCCCATGATTTAGAGAGAAGTTTAATATTTCTCATGGTTCAGAGGGTTCAGCCTGTGGATGGCTGGCTCTAAAGCACAAACACCATGGTGGATGGGCATGACAGAGCAGAAATGCTTAACTCGAGAAGGCTAGGAAGCAAAGCCCAAGGGGAACCATACATTGGACCCAAGGTCACACCAATATAATCCACCTGGATATAAACTCTCTGTGATAACCCAGAAGCATGTCCTAGCAATCCACAGACAAATCCAAAGCCAATCAAGTTGACCATGACAATGGGTAAAACTATCATCTCCTTCATCCTTTTCTATTCTTTTTAAAATTAATTGTTCTGGACCCATCTTCATAAGAATCACAAAATGAGCATGGCTTTCAAAGGAATGGAGTTTAGGTTAAACCCAGCTCAGTCAGCCATTTCCTCTGTCATTTCAGAGCAGTTACCTAATCTTTCTTCAATTGTTCTCCTATATATTGTGGTTATAATGGTGCTTTTTGGGAGAATTAAATGAAATAGCTAAAAAGAAACATTTAGCATTCTACTTAACACAGAACATTAAATCAATCTAACTGCACTTCTCTTTTTCTTCAGCTTTTGCCAAAGATAATTTTTTATTTTTGTTTTTGGTAAATCTCCAAAGAATCAGTAATATACACAAATGGATTCTTGGGCTTAAAGTGGTTTTCAAAGGACAGTAAGACAATAGTTGGGCATTGTGTGAGAAATATGTTCTTTCAGACAGAGAAATGGCTAAGTGTAGTTCTATAGCTGGCAACGCAAAGTAGAAATCTTAATACATACTTTTCTTAACATATGTAAGTCATGGTGAAGTGTATTGTGAAAATATTGAGTTAAAATGTAACTAAGGTATTGAACTCAAGGCTAATTTAGAGATTGACTCAAGAATTGTAGTGCACATTAATGTTTGCATACTGGATTGTAGTATCCAAGAAAGGAAATACTGTCTCAAATGGCTATCATATATTTGGAAATGTTCAAATGAAAGAATGTTCCAAATCTGCTTTTATTTCCTACATAGGAAATTTTTTGTCAAGTCAAAGTTACCTAGAGAGTAACCTGAATTCCATTATATAGATGCCAATTAGAGCATGGAGCTGTTTTTGGAGTGTTTCTTACAATTCTGCATTTTTGCTAGATAACATTGAAAACAAAGGGCTTCTTGAGGCAAGGCTGCTGGGCTTCCTTCTGGGTAGTTCATTTATGCTCTGTAAACTTTAGAAACATTATCACAGTTGAATTCATTGCAAGTTGTTACAAAAATGACATGAATGTGGATACTTCTGTATGTCTTTCTCTTCATAGAATCCCTGCACCACGAGTTCCTCCGATGAATGTCCTCTCTGCAGTGATCACCGAAGCTTTTGGAGTTGCTCTTGTAGGCTATGTGGCCTCACTGGCTCTTGCTCAAGGATCTGCCAAAAAATTCAAATATTCAGTGGATGACAACCAGGTGGAGTGTGCCACAGCCCTTCTTCACTCCTGTCCCTTCATCGACCTAAATACTCTCAGATCCTTTGAAAAATATGACTTTCCTAACGGTATGGCTGGAAGGGGTGGAACAAAACACATTGGTTCAGGACTGGAGATTTAGTTCAGTGGTTCCAGCATTTGCTTAGCAAGCTCAAGGTCCTGACTTGGTCTCTTGTATCACATATCACAATGCCAGGCGTAGTGGCTCACACCTCTAATCCCAGAACTCAGGAAGAAGAGGAGAGAGGATTGCTGCGAGTTCAAGGCTAACCTGGGCAACATAGTGAGTTCAAGACCAGCCTGAACTACAAAGCAAGACCCTGTCTCAAAAGATTAAAAAAAGAAAAACAAAAGCACATTGGTTCATAATACTTTTTTTTTTTTTTTAAGACAAGTGGTCTTTGCTTTGTTTTTAGGAGAGAATGAATTCAAACGCATTGTCATTGGGTACTAACTTTAAAATTATGGATTTCAGATTAGAAACTAGTTTTACTTTTCTTATTAAGATACTGAGGATATCAAGATATAGAATGCATAAGTATACAGACTGATTGGTTTTTCTCCCTGAAATATTTTTCCAATGTCTTCTTCAAGCCTCATAGACCACCAAGCTGCACAGAGCTGAAGAGAGCCTGCAGTATAGTAGTTATGAATGTTTAACTAACTACTTGTGTGCAAACCTTACACTGGTACTATATAATCTTAATGCCCTCTGTGCCCCAGTTTTCTCATCTGTAAAAACTAGATTTATTCCTTCTGTGTATTTCATAGAGCCATAGTATGTGGAAGACCCTGCCCTAGGAACAAGGAGACATTGGTAAAGAACATGTACCATGCCTTTCCTCATCTTGAAACTTCTCAGTGGCCTCCCATCTTACTCAAATAAAAGCCTTGTTATTGTGGCTTATAAGACTCTACATGTCCAGCCATTATCTCATCTGCTCCCTGGCTTTATTTCCCTTTTGTACTCTGTACACACTGTTTTTTCCTCGAGTTCACGAGTCTCAGTTATGGACCAGGGCATTTGTACTTCTTTCCTTTTCCAGGAACTCTGTTCTCCCAGAGATAATCAGCTATAGGGTTTCTTCAAATGCTCCTTTTCAGGGATGCCTTTGGTAACCTAAAATTGTAAACTCCCAATTTACCTTGCTTTACTGCATATTTATTTTGTTTGTTGTCTGCATTCCCACACCAGAGCCACAGATCAGTGAGCACAGGGATATTTGTTTGCGCTTACTGACAATGGCAGCAGAAAAACTGTTAGGAAACTGTTGTAATAATTCAAGTGATAGGTGATGCCTTAGACCAGAGTGTAGTGATGGAGCGGGATTTGAGCCAGATGTGGCTCAAAGCTGGGCAAAGACAGGATAGGAGTCAAGAATAACTCTAAAGCTCTGGGCCTAAACAACCGGAACCTGAGATGAGAAACTTGAGAGTGCCCGGATGGTGTGGTAAAGCCCCTCAGCTCCTGGCAATACAGTGGGAAAACCTGTTAGTCACCATGTCTAGATTCTAAGTATGGCTGTGTGCTTCTGAAGTTCCAAGAAGTGGTCCAAGCTGCAGATACAAATTTGGGAGTTGTCAATATATATTTGGATACCTACAGTGTACCCTACAGTGTACACAGAGAAGAGAAATGGTCCCATAATTTCAATTGATTATATAAGAAAGAATCACATAGAAAATTGAGAAGGAGTAGAAAGCGAGATAGGGGGACACCTTAAGAGTATGAAGTCCCAGCAGCTGAGTGAAAGAGACTTTAAAGAGGAAACAAATTAGCAATTGTATCATATGACTCTTTTAGATCAAATAGGATAAGAACTAGCCTTTGGATGTAGTGCTGTAGAGGTCATCATTGGAGTGGTGGGAATAAAAGTTTCATTGTAATGACTTAAAAGACAGGAGAGAAGTTGGTCATGAGATTGTAAATACATAGTGTTTCTTTATAAGGGTGCTATGCATATTGCGGACCTATAGTGTTTAGCGTCATTTCTGGTTTATTATAAGCACACAGCTTTAATTATTAAACCTCAACTGGTGAGAAAAACAAAAACTGAATACCAACAAGCTTAGTTCTTTCACAAGCTGCGCTTGTGGAATCCAAAAGCCCACAGTGATTAAATGATATATTCTCCTGTGATCAATCTTGCAGGAATTTTTGGCTCACGGCCTCAGCAATGTGATTCCTTCATTCTTCTTCTGTATCCCAAGTGCGGCTGCCATGGGGAGGACTGCAGGCCTGTACAGCACCGGGGCAAAGACACAGGTAACTCAGCAGGAGAAGGCGATAGCGGAGCCTGACCTCTCCTCATCAGAGAGGGGCAAAAATGACGTTCTCCATAAAGCTCTGCATTTATTCAGTTTTATAAGTAGTTTTACTGCTCTCTGTCTCCCTCTCCTTCTCTCCCTCTGTCCCCTGAGCCCTTCCCACTTCCCCCCTCTTTCCTATAAATGACCCTTCCAGAGTGATTGCCAGTGCCAGAATCTATGAACGCAATTCTGCACCAGCGACTTTATTGTTAGCAACCTTTGAAACCAAAGCTCCCTCTAGTGGTGTCTCTGATTTTTTTTTTTCATTAATTATACAGTCAAGGTGTTTGGTTCAATTCCTTCCAATAAAATGCAGTCAGTTCTATAGACCAGTTCTTGTTACTGAAATGTCTGCCTATACAGGTCTACAAGTGTGTAGATTTGGCCTCTATGTCTGCAAACATTTTAGGATAAAGAACCATTTCCTATACGTTCTCTGGAACCAAATTAGTTCTATACTCTCAGAAAGTCTACTCTGTTCCGGACATTATACTGAACATTGCTCCTAGGATGACCGTGACAATGACGATGTTCCTGTTGATGGCAATGACAATGATGGTGGCAACAATACTGACTTAGATGTCGTACTTTTTATTTAAATGAACCCATTTAATCTTAAGAAAACTCCATGTAAGAAGTATAGTATCTTAGCCAATTTTACGTCATTGGAACATAGAACCTGACACCCACAACTTAAGGAAGCGGGGTGTATTTGGGGTCATGATTTCAATCCCTGAGCAGTCAGCACTGAGGCAGTAGTGGCAGGGTGGAAGGGCTTGGATGGAAGGAAGCTATTCGTGCCATAGGAACCAGGAAGCAGAAAGAGAAGGGGGAATCAAGGAGGGAAATATAGCTGTTTGGGTCACACGTTAGTGATCCATCTCCTCCAATCAGATCCCACCTTCCAACAGGAAGTCAGTTGTAATACTCCCACATTCCCTCCCCTTCACAATCCCACCTCTGAACACTTGAGGACTTGGGGCGAATATTTCAGTCTAAACCATATCATACCTCCCATTCTCAGTTTCTGCATAAGAAAATTGCAGGAAAGAGGGTTGAAATAATTTACCCAGCTGCCAGAGCTAAGTTATAGAATTAGAATCTGAATTCAGATAGCTTTACTCCAACTCTTGCAATCTAACCCACTCTTCCACGCCAGAAAATTCACATTCATCTTAAGAAATGAACAAGAATAGTTACTCATTATTAAAGCATTTCTTGCTTAACACAGGAATTGAACAAGAATTTCTAAAACATTTTATGTGCTAATTCAAACATCTATTGGGATATTACCTGTATTTTTAGCTTTTTTCTTTAGCTTATACTAGAGTAAATTTGAGAAGTATGTAGTTTGTGATCTTAGGAGCAAATGACAAGAGAAGTATGTGTAAATGGATATTAAAATAGAGCACAAAAATATAAATGTACCATGAAACTGAAGTGAACAGATTTTGCATGTATTATAATTTGTCAAACGATCAGCAAAAAAGTAGGATCCACATGTTTACACAGTGTCAAGTAATTTGACAGGATTATTTTTTACAGTTAGTGATTCCAGGTATAGGTTAATCATGAGCATTGTCATAAACTTCTTTGCATTTAAAACTGCTTATTTTGCTAGTGCATATGGGAAATAAAATAATAAAGTTCATTCAGTGAAGTCTATAAGCATAAAGCGTACTTTTATTATTTTGGCCCCATCACCTCTTTCTATCTTTCCTCCTCTTTATTTCCCATCGTCTACTTTCTGCTTTTCTATCTTCTCCATTTCTTTTGATTACTCATGTAAGAGAAAACATGTGATATTTAACTTCCTGAGTCTGGCTGGTTTCACTCAACCGGTCTCCAATTCCATTAATATTCCTTCAGGTGGCGTGATTTCCTATTTACATCTGAGTATTGTGTGCATATGCCACTCTTTCTGCACCTGTCCTTTGACAGACATCCAGGTTATTCCTACGACTTTGCTCTTGTGGACTGTGCCACAATAGACAAGGGTATAAAAGTATGACTAGAGTATACTGTCCTTAATGTACTGGAGATGGCACAGATGGATCTAACAGTGTCTCTGGTTTTAGTCTTTGAGGAATCTCCACATTGATTCTTACAGTGGTTGTACTAGTTTGTATTCCTACCAACAGTGCAGAAAGATTTCTTCTCTCTCCTCCAACACCCTCACCAATGTTACTATTTCTTTTCCTTCTTCTTTGAAAGTGCTGGAGAATTAACCTGAGACTTTTATATTAAACTACATTCCCAGCCTTTTAAAAAAATATTTTGAAACAAGGTCTTCCTAAGTCACAAATTTGCCCAGCTGGATTCCAACATGCCACCCTCTTGCCTCAGTCTCCCAGAGTGCTGGGATTACAGGTGAGTGCCACCAGGCCCAGCTTATGTTTTGGATTCTTGAAAATAGCTATTCTGACTGGGGTAAGATGGAATTTCAGTGTAGTTTTGACTTGAATTTCCCCAATGGCTGAAGGTGGTGGACATTTTTACATATATTACTGGCCATTTATACTCCTTTTCTGAGGTTTCTAGTCCCCATTTGTTGGCTCTTGCTATCATCTCCTACACTATTGGCATCTTATTCAGGAATTTTTGCCCATGTCTGTGGCTTCAAGTTTTTCCCTGTGTCTACTTCTAGTAGTTTTAAAGTTTTGGCCATATCTCTATCCCTATCTGTCTATCTATCTATCTATCTATCTATATCTGTTTACTTATCTGTATTAGAATTATTTATTTTCTTACTGTAAATTAGAAATACCAAATAATAAATCTCTGTTTCACTTTGAAATTGATATTGGTACAAGATGACAGGGAACTAGATTCAGTCTTCTACAGCCTGATGTCCAGTTTTCCCTGTACCATTTCTGAAAGAGGCCATCTTTTGTCCAAAATTAGTTTAGTTTTTAATCCTTATGTCAACTGAGAGATATCTTTAGCTGTGTAAGTTTGCTCCTGTGTCTTCACTTTATGTCACTGGTCTACATGTCTGCTTTTGCCAGTTAATTCCAAGCTATTTTTGTCACTGTGGTAACATGAACATTTTTTGCAAACTGTACTCTCAAATATTTTTGGTTTAAATTTGAAGGTTAGATCTTTAGTATATTTAAATGCCATGTTTTACTCTGAGGAGTCTATATAATCTTGAGATTTTATATTAGTTTCTAATAAAATTGAATATGTTAGGTTTCTTCATTTCACATTCAGGATCAATAAAGATAATGAAAGGTTAAGAGCATTGGTTCTGGAGTCTAGGCTGGTACCGTGGCTTACACCATTAGGTCACTTTCACAAGTAACATAACCTCCCTAGCTTAAATAGACTCAACTATTAAAATAGAAGTTAAAATTACAAGGGTTAAATGAGTTAATTAATACATACTTATTGTATCCAATGCCTAAGGACTAAGTAAGTGCTCTTTAAATACTAATAATTACCTTTGATTTTATTAGCACCAGATTTTTTAAGTAATAAGAGATTTTCAGAGCCTTTTATTTATCACTTGATATTTAAATGTTCTGGTTTGATAAAATGCAGCAAGACAGTTTTGTGGTGTTAGGTTTTCCCTTCAACTTGCTGAGGAATCTTAACCAGTTTAGCAGAGTCACTTGCCACATGACAATGGTAGATTGAAATATAGTTCTTGAAATGTTTTCACCTTGAGTGTGTTCAACCTCCATTTATCATACCTTCATAATTGCTATTTTTAGTAACAAGGAAACCCTCTGCTCTTTGCAACCTTCATCTTTGAATATCTAAGAGAAAGAATACTTTGAGAAAGTTTGCATATTTATTTTACAATCTGAGTTGGACATAGATTTGATTAATGAGACAAAAATAGGAGGATGCCTTTCTTTGTTCTAGAGGGACATGTTTGAATGGTTAGAATAACATAGTTTGGTTTTTAAACTTATAATTCAACAGGAGTTTTCTTTTCTTTTGTGGCATTCCACTCATCAGGTTTCAAAAGAAATGAAAGTTGGAGGGGTGAAGGGAGAGAAAAGAGAAGTAAAAAGAAGATGAACCAGCTTCTCATAATGAACATGTACTGCAATCGTGCTAATAAAAATTTTTAAAATTAATAACCACCATAACAGAGAGAAATCTAACAAAACACTAGTTCATGGAAATGGTGTGGTAGTAGAATATTTTCATGATATTCTGCTTGTTGTGATGGTCACTAGTGTGCCTAACAATTCCTATAACATTGTACAGGAAAAGAATCTAATTTAATGTGCAAAACCAAATCAAGGATGCTTTCCCATAGTGGTCTTTTCAGACCCTGAACTTTGCAACTTTGAAGTTTATATGATTATAACTGATAAATGGCATTATTTGAAGAAATCTCTGCATAAGCCGTATCTAAAAATTTTCTTCTAAATAGGCTATTTAAGAAAGCATTTACATGAGACATGATTTCACAGACTGACTCCTTAAATGGCTCTGTCTCTCTTATTAATAATAAACTGACCTCTATAACAAAGAATCCGTTCAATGGTTAGGCCAGTGACAACCCATGAAAGTACTAGTTACAGCCATGTTTCCTTTGTTGGTTACTTTACCAAGTGACACTTCTTCAGAAACATTTTCAGTATTTCCGAGATACATTGCACTACAGTGTTTTTGTAGAAAGTCATCTTTTAAAAAATGCAATTGTGTTCATGTTACTTCTCACGGAAGGCCGCAAGCCTTGGCCATAGTCTTAGGATTAGGCTTTCCTGTTGCCTGAGGCTCCACCTCTTGGCACTTGGTTGTTCTTTGCCACTGGAGGGCTCCAGGTCTTTGGATTTGCTCTCTTCTTCCTCTCTGAATTAATCTTCATCCTTCAGGTTGTACTGCCTCTCTTGGATCAATGATTTCCCTTTTCCCTGGGGTCTTGAGCAGTGTGTGACATTCACTGTTCATTAGAATTATCCTATGGCTGGTGTCCGTCTTCCTTCGCTGACTTACGCTGTGGAATCTGGCCTCTGGTTTATCATCCTCTTTTTGTGTAACTCAGTCCTGGAGCACTATAGGCACAAAATCACTCCACATAGACAGAAGGAATGGGAAATGTAAGTGATTAAATATAAATGAAAACTACCAGTTTTGCTGGCATTTGAAGCTACAGATCAGGCTTTGCATTTTTTATTCTCATTTAATACAGTATATTTTAATCAGGAAGATCTCATTCAAAGCTAGACTTAGTATCTTTAAAGAAACTTTATTCAATAAAAACTTAATAATAGCTACTTGAATAATTAAAATTACCTAATGGTCAGAGTTCAAAAGGTGGAAGAAATTGGTAAAGTTAATTAAAAATAATAAATCTTAAACCATAATGTACCCACTGGAGTGAAATACAATTATAAAATGAAATATAAAAATTATTTAAAATATGTTTATGTTCTTCTGTCTTTAGGCTTAGAAATCTGGTGTGTATTTTCCATTTGCAAATGGACTAGTCATGTTCAGGTGCTAGAAAGCCACACGTGGCTGTATGGAGGATGAATTTAGGACTATCTTACACTAGTGAGTCCAAAGTAATGCCTCTAAGTGCTTCAGAGAAATCAAACTGAAACTCTCGGAAGGAACGACAGAGGATACTGATCATATGAGGCCAAGTCTTGTCGAAGAACAGACGTATGTCTGTTGCCACATGTACAAGCCCTTTTCACCGTATTTCTCTTTCGCTATGACCCCCAAAGACAGGTCAAAGCGAAAAAGCCCTGGATAAGCAGCAGCCTAGGTAAACAAGCGAGGGCCGCGATCCTCCGTCCCTCCGCCCCGTGAAGAATGCTGGCTGTAGAGGGGGCTCTGCAGCCCTCGCTGCGACTCTTCATTTTTGACGGAGGAGATACACCCGGCTCTTCGGGGACCTCAGGAGACATCGCTGAACCGCCAGGGAGCTGAGGAAGCATCTGCTGTGGAGGCGTCACTGCCGCAACCGAAAACAACAGCTGGCTGTTTTTCCGCAACGCTGACATTGCCTCTGGGTTTTCATTTGCCAAACTATATTTTTTATTTTTTCAGAATTTGGCTCCCTGCTTGCGTCTTCTTTAAGCCATTTAAATCTTGCCTGAGTTGCTCAATATCCTGCTTTCTCTCTGTCTCTCTGTGTCTGTCTCTCTGTCTGTCTCTCCCTCTCTCTCTGTCCTTTTCCATCTCTGTCACCATTCCAGTACACTCCACAAAGCTATGCATTTAGTGCACTCTGGATCTACTGTTTGAAAACTACTTAGAAAACATAAATAGATCTGACTTCCTCTACCCAAGTGTACAAGTAGCTATAGAACCCTTCACTGCATGTACACTCGTCTTTGTAAGTCCATGTATAAATACATATTATTTAAATATAAAACAAGAAAAACAATATAAATATATAAAAACAATATAAAACAATATAAAACACTTTTGTTAGTGTTTTGTTTTATTACCTTTTATGCAGAATTAACTCTTACATATGACTAAGTATAATTTTAATAAAAATGTCTACTGACATTTAGTTAGTATGTTATGGAAAAAGAGTAAAATACCTAGAAAATAGTTGCTTTGTGGATAATAAAGGGTGTGAACGCTTATCTTTACTAATTACAACCAGAGTTTAACTGGAACTTATTAACAGGAAGATACTTCAGTTTTGTTTGTTTTCTTAGTACAGGAAAAATAAAGAGAACTTAGAGAAAAGTTGTGCAGAATTGTGTTTCCGTAGAGATATTAATTTCCTTGATAGCTTCACTGCATTGTAATATGTCTAGGGGCTTTAAAAACATTTGGAACTTTCAAAGGAAAGCGTTAAACAATCTCTAGCTTGTTGTGAGTAGCAGAAAAACCTCACCGAACACTGCCACATGAAGCTGTGGGTTTCTGTTTCTTCGCAAATTCTGCACTGTCTAGGCTGGAAATCAAATGCACCACTTTAACATCTGAGCCAGCATTTTGAAGCAGACGGATCATGCATGGCCCGCTTTGATTCCTAAGAAGGCACCAATGATGACTGCAGTGAAACAAAAAACACGCAAAGTAAACACGTTTTGAGAAATCACTATATGTATGCATATTTATGCAATTAGAATTATCATCAGCATTTTAATATACTTGTTAAAATAAAGTTACCATTTTACCTCCTGTTTTGTTTGGTAGTAGAGTGTTATTTTTTCAGACGAGAAGAGAAAATATTTTTCTCAGGCTCTGAAGTTCAGTGCTGGTCATATAGCCCAGCGGCAGAGCGGTTGACCAGCATGCACCAGGCCCTGGATTCAATCTCCAGCTCCATGAAAACAACAAACAACAACAACTTGTCTTAATTTTAATCTGTTTTCTGCTGTTCAATGTCCTCACTTTCTTACTGAACACCCAGATTCCCACCAGCAGCTCTTATCAGAAGGCAGAGCAGCTTCCAATTCAGATCAGGGACTAAATTAACCCTTAAACTCAATCGTGTGCAAATCATCTTACATTTTTATTGGTTTATGCATATATGTTGGAGTGAATAAAGATCCAACCTAAAGGAAGTTTAAATGTGCATTGGCTTTCCTGGATCCTATGACTCTGTACATTTTCTGTAGCCTTTGTGCCTTTATATGCCCTAACTCTGACCTTGAGAAAGTCACATAGCCTTTTTATAGCTCAGGTCTTTGAAAGGGATTTGGCTGTCACTTTAGTTCATGCCAGCTCCTAAGACTGCGTGTTATGTTTCTAAGTTCATTGTGAGTATATGAGTAAAAAGTCCCACAATGATAATGCATGCCATTATCTTTTGTCTTGAAACAAACTTAGCAGTGAGTATTTATTTTTCTCTTTTGGTACTTTTTGTAAAATTGGGTTTCTTGGTATATTTTATATATGTGTTGATATAAAAATGGACTTACTGGCATTTGTTTGGTATCTGAGTGGCTCTTGTGCAATCTATACACTTACAGCTCTTTCCAGGAAGAGCAATGATCTTATTTTATGCTATAAAAAATTCTTAAATGTGTAAAATCACCCGCAAGTTCTAAAATGGTCAGTATAGTAATCATTTGATATACTATAATTACTAGCTTTATAGATGATCACTAATAACAATTTTCATGTAAGAATTTTTTCTTCCTTTCCTATCAGCTGGGGTGTACTGGTGATCAGTCCTCCCAGATACAGAACAGAGACTCCCTCATCTCGGCCAACATGAATGGCCCATTCTGATGCCTGTTTGAATATCCTGTTCACTGAATAATCACAGCTTTTCCCTCTGTGTGCAGTCGCCCTCCACACACTGCTCCACACTGGTTAGCAGTACCAGGCTGATGCTGGACTGATTCTGAAGATGTACATGTGTATGCAAGGAGCTGTCACAGACCACCCACCCAATTCCTTTTTGCTTAGAACCAAGGCTTATAAGGGTATGATAAGAGCTAGCAGATTTATTTTTTACATTTTTATAGCTAGCTTTATTTAAAAGATAGATTGTATAACTATAAACACAATCTAGATATAAAACAGGTCTATGACTCCACAGTTTTCTTATGTCCCTTTGTAGTCAGTTCCCTGGCGCTGCTGCCAGCCCTTGGAATCCCATAATTTTTATTTGTTTTTAAATTTTTAGCTTTTTAGATCTAGCTTCCTTCACTAGTTTACAAGTTTTGATTTTTTTTTTTTTTTTTTTTTTTTTTTTTTTTTTTTTTTTTTTTTTTTAGGTTTTTTGAGACAGGGTTTCGCTTTGTGGTTCAGGCTGGCCCTGAGCTCAGCCTCAAACTCACATTGCAATCCTCCTGCCTCTGCCTCCCGAGTGCTGGGATTACAGGTGTGAGCCACCACGCCCAGCACTGTGGTATGTGGTACTGGTTGCTGCTGGGCGTGAGTCTCCACACCCAGTATTGTTATGTGGTTACCAGGGAACTGAACCCAGGTCCTTGCGCTTGCAAGACAGGCGCCGGAACCACTGAGCTAACTCCCCGGCCCTACAAGTTTTGATTTTAACTGGTGTTCTTTTTATTACCCAGGAGAATTCCACTGTACAAGTGTGCCACAGTTAAGGAATTTTCAAATGTTTACATATTTTGGTATAAATATTTATATGTAGGTACTCACATGGGCATATGTTCTCAGTTTTTGCTCTACGATAAGTGAATGAATATCTTCACAGGAAACTGGCACACTGTTTCGAAAGTGGTTGTTCCTTGTTGCATTACTAGCAGCAGTGCCTGAGAACTCCAGTTGCTCTGAGTCCTTGCCAACTTCTGAAATTGATTGTTCGTATGTTTATTATTAATTTAAGCCATTCTGATAAGCCCAAATTCCCCTTGACATCTCCATAATTCTGTTGCAGATGTATGAGCAGTCCTGTGGAAACTGTCTCTTCTTCTGTTAGGATAACAGCTTGCCAAATGGTTTTATGAACTCACAAGCATTGCTTATGTGAAGTCAGGTTCTCTATCAAACAGAGTATAGCTGTAAGAGTCAAGTGTCTTGATTTGACTTTTGTCAGCAGGTTGAGAGTACCAATGACTTTTCTGTGTTAATAAAATTAAGATTTCCATTTCCAGGGATAATGCTCAAAATCTCACATAACTACCTCATAACTAAGGGCCTTACTGTCAAAGAACTCCAGATAGACAGAGAATGCTTCAAGAAAATTTGTTACCAACACAGGGAAACTCCAAGTGGCCTGTTTAGTTATTTTCCCCCCAAACCCTCTGTGAAATATGGAGAGGAATCAGGCTCAGCAGCAAACTAAAGAGCTTCACTGGGATGTCACTTTTATTATTCAACAACTCAAAAGCCTGTTTGTGCGATGTGTGATAGAAGTCGATGGTGTCCTGTTTCTTTGTGTGTATGGCTTCTTCTCATCGCTGACTTAATTGGATTGCACCAGTTTGTCAGCTGTCATGTCTGACCTCCTACAGCTGCAAAATATAGATAATGACAGTCTGCACAGTTTGGCAATGATATGCTACCACTCGATTGCTTCTAATCAAGATAAGCTAAGAATTGCCCCACACCACCACAACCTATACCTTTGGAAAAAAAAAAAATTCAAGGCCTTCTTTTTTGTCTCTGTCTTGTATTTTGCAGGTGGCTTGTCTAATATCTTGCATCTTCATCCTTGTAGTCATCTATGCAATAGGACCCTTGCTGTACTGGCTGCCCATGGTACTGTAATTCTTTTTCACTCTCACTTTTTAATGTTACTTTAAATCACAATTATTGTATATAAAATTCTGGGGGAAGGCAAATCCAATATAGTCCTTGGAAAGTCATCTTGTATAAGTAAAGCTGCATCAGGAGAGGAGTGGAGAGATGCCACATTTGATGAAGGAGAAATAAGAGGACACAGCAGTGTCTTCTTATTCTCCATCTCACATATGAAAATGATAACATAGAAAGCTACGATCCTCTGGGGCTCATTTGGAGAGTGGGGCTGGAAATATTTTGTTGTGAAAGGTAGACTTTGGGCTTTGCGGATGAATTCAGCTGTAGAATGCTTGCTTCGCATGCCAGCATGAGGCCTTAAACTCAATAAAACAAAATGAAAATGTAGACACTGAAAGAGTTATATCAGGACTGTGTTAGAAAATGTGAGCAAAGGAGTAGGAAACAAAGCACCATCTTCCTGTGATGTGTCCTTGACATGGTGTGACTGAGAACATTAGTACCAGTGGGGCATGTGGCCTTTCAAACGTGCCAGGCACCAAAGGGACCCAAGTTAAGATCCTGTTCCTAAAAGATTCAGTCTCAATTACTTGTTATTCTAATGATGTGACTATCATTCCCATAGAATGATCTTTTAATCAAGTTAAGTTTTCAAGAAAATTATAAATACCATTAGGTAAAACTGGACAATTATGTTTGAAGCAGATATAAAACAAAATGCATAGATATATGCAGCAGATATATATATAGTGTGTATATATAATTTATATATATAAACTATATTTATATATATATACTCTACAGTAAACATATTTCACACAAATGAAAGTGAATAATTATAGTTAAGAGGACCTTTAGTCTTATGGTATTCACCCTTATAATTTACTACTCTTTAGTTTCTGTCTCTTTTTAAAGAATTGCATAAAATTTAGCCTGTGATTTCCCAGATTTGGGGCTATTTTTCTAAAGTATTAGGAGGTAGTTTTGAGCAAAACAAACGGTACTTTAGTTTTCTAACTGGTGACTGCTTTTGTTCAGTATTCACTTTAAAAACAGAGGAAAAATAAAATACCTTTGTGCCTTAAATTAAGACTGAAATCTTTACCTTGTTGTTTCCTCAATTTATTTGTTTATCTATAGTGTGTTCTTGCAAGCGTTATTGTGGTGGGACTCAAGGGAATGCTAATACAATTCCGAGACTTAAAAAAATATTGGAATGTGGATAAAATCGATTGGGTAAGTAGAAAGTTAATGTAGATTTTTCCTCTTTGGTTTAAGCACATGTTAGCTTAAATTTTAATTTTTTTATTTTCAGAAAACATATTTAGCCATTTGAGAATTATTTACAAACTACCACTTATTGCTTTCAAAATCTTAATAAAAGCATTAGAATATGTCTATCAGAAACAGAATTTTGTTGAATTCTAATGGATGTGGAGTTTGAGAACTTTTGTAGCAATACTAATTAGTTTGAATGGCTTGGGGACAGCCAATTTACATTACAAATTGACTCTGAGAGCAAATTTCATCCATAAGTGCACACATTACCAAAAATACGATGATTTATAGTATGCCTCAAAAAACAGAGATCATTTCTAATAATGTGTGCTACATGAATATAGGGTAGACCTCTTAGTGGTGGCCACATTTATTCTAAATATAAAAAAGCTTATGAATTGTTTTTAAATAGGTTACACTGAGGGAACATTGATAATAAGGTATTGCTGGAAACCAACTAAATTATGCTGAACTGCAATAAAGTGTAGTTTTAAGTATCAGAAACATTTAATATAGCTACATTCTAGAATAATCTAGCTATGCAAAAGCATTCCAAATCTCCTATCATAAGTACATTTGATTTAGCTGTCTTACAGCATTTAACATATTGAAAGATAATGCTCTCTGCACTTGCCGTCCTGCAGATCCTCTGTTCTGTGAGAATTGGGGGGCTCATTTTGGCTAGTCCCACTTCACAATACTGCTCTTGAAGTTGAATACTACTGAGCTCATACCAAAGTAAAATACTGAGTGTCATGAAGAATAGACAATGTCTGTCCTTTTCAGATCCTCATTATTTGTGCAGGAAGCAGACACAGAAAAACTTTTATGCAAACATGATGCCACATGACCTGAAAGTAAAGTTATAAGCTTAGTGTGGGAGAAAATAGAGGCAAGAACCTTAATTTGGACTGGTTAATATGCCAGACACAGCACAGTTGAAGAACGAACTGAGACTTGAAGAAATGGTACTTAATAGGGACCAAGAGAACACAAGAACCAGGATGAGAGATAATCATGACCTTTTCTTAGAGTAACTAATGGGGAAAAAGGAGTGATGCAAACTTGTTCAATAAGCTACCTGATAACCCTGATATAAAGGTATTTATGAGTAACACTTTAATCACATAGAAGTAAATACTTTTTCATTGTGTGGGAAGGGAAAATAACATAGAAGCCTTCTTCTAGGAAATGATTTCTAAGGGAAGAACAGAAGAATAAATAGATATTACTTGGAGAAATAATAACCTTGTATACAAAGACACAGAAAGGAGCATAAACATGATTGGCTCTAAAAATCAAGGTGTTAAATATCAGTGGAATATACAGTGTGAGGATGGGGTTTGTAGCAGAGGAGATTGGAGAAGTTAAGAAGGAGCTGAATTGAGAAAGACCCTTTGTGTTCTACAAAGAAGATCAAACTTCATTCTTTTTTAAAAAAATTACCTTTATTGGTACATTATGAATACACATCATAATCGCATTTAACATTGACACATTCATTTTCCCCTCATTATTTACCCTTATACTCTTTCCTTTTAAGTATTTTCTACTTCACAATATCCACTATACATACTGCAACTCATTTACGACTTCATTTTCTCATACTAGAGAAAAGATACGATATTTATACATCTGTGACCTGTTTATTTCGCTTATGAGGACATCCTCCAGGTACATCTATTTGAGTGTGAATGACTCAAACTTCATTCTAAGGATAGTGAAGCATCACTGAAAGGAGATTTCTAGTTTAGAAGCTCACAAGTAATTTTAGGATGATGAATCAAACTGAACGAGTGAATAGCAGTTGGAGAACTGCTTCCATAGCTTGGGAAAATAAATGAGGAAGGCCCTAGAATGAGCCTGACATAATGAAATTCAATTGGAAAAATATTTTCAAAAATACTCAGGAGATTGAGTTAATGTTTACCAACAACTCATCACACACTTTGGATCGTTCTAGCTTAGAACTTCACTGGAAGGAGACAGAATCATTCACTGAGTGTTAGAACATATAGAATTTATTGCTCAAAGCGATTTAGTCATCACTTTTCATCTTGTAAAATGTAGGCTCTCATTCCTGAATTATCTATTTTATCTCTTGTTTTCTGTATGTCATCACCACGTAGTTTTTAAGGAAAGAAGAGCTCATGTGCTTTATATTTTCTAGGCCATTCCATTTTGAGACTACTAACCTTTTTTTATGCAAAAAGGAAGTTTTGGCTGAGTTTAAAATCTGTTTTCTTGCATTATATTTAGTTGCTGAAGGATGAGGTAGAAGTCAGAGGCTATCTTGGTTTTTTGTTATTTTATGTTTGTTTTTATAAATAAATGCTCAACAACATTCATGCCTACTGTCCACAAAATTTGCTAATAGTGTTAGAATCTGTCTGTGGCTGAGAAACTTCTGCGCACCATGTACTCTTTTGATCTTAAAAGCAAGAATTATAAAATTTCTCTTATTATATATCACTGCATATATTTTTCATTATGTTTTGGTATATTCCTAATGAATTATATATTGATTGATTTTATTTTGTCTTTTTCATGTTTATATGTTTTGATATGATTATTTTGTTTTGCTGTATGCTTTTCTATGGATTGTTCATTGTATGTCAAATCATGAATTTGTACTTATGAATAATCTATATTTTACTTTAAGTATTACTTTTTTGTCTATAGTGTTTTTATTTCTACCCATTTTATTTCCTAAATTCTTGATTTTATCTTCTTCAGGTTTCTCTATTTTAAATAACTTATTATTAATTTGATAATATGGATCCTTCCCTCAAAAAGATTGGTCAGGAAAAGAGGAAGAGGTCCAGTAGCTGATAAATAATGAGCAGGATTTTATGTTTTATACTTAAAGTTAACTTTAGGGTTACTTTATGTTTGGAGACTCTGTGTTTAATTATTATTTTTTAATAATGAAAAAAGGCACAGAGGGACAAGAGCTAACTAATTCCTGGTAACCATGATGACTAACATTCTTTAACAGGAATTGTTACAGAAAGTTGTAGAATTTATCCTAACTAATGGAACTGTTTACTGAACTATGTTATTAATTTGCATTTGATATTTTTTCAAAGCTCTAAATGTAGCCCTAGGAAATAACTAAGCATTTAGAGAGCCTGACTTATAATAGATGATGTTGTGGGGGAGTAAATATGCTTTAAAAATAGAACCAGATGGTACCACAATTTTTGGTTCACTCTGCTGAATCTTGGCCTCCAGGCTCTGTGGCTTTTTAAGTGGCAGGAACCAACATCCTCAGTCCCCTATGCCATTTTGAATTATGAAGGTTGGTCAGGAGGCAACAGACTTAGAAATCTTTTAGTTTTCTAAAAGATTTTTAGTTACTGTGCCACATGTAGCATTTGAAGATGAGTAAGACTCAGAGTGATCATAAGAAGTTGAATTATCAAAAACTTGCATTCTGCTTTTGTATATAATCATAATAAGTAAGAAGGAAAACATACTGTATACACATCGGAGATGGAAATTGCTAATTCATGTGAATAAAGGAAAAATATCTTACCCATGAGAAGATGGGCTGGGAATGATTTCAAATAAATAATAAGTTAGCAATATATTTTTAGGGTCTAGATCTTAACATGAAAATTATTTAAAATAAATTTGCTCTTTTACTCTAGAATTTGTGTCTTTTATTATCAAAAATAATTTAACATTAATAACCCCATTTGCTTACTGAGGCTTAGCTTTTTAGATAGCCTATTATTAAGAAGCACCAACTCAGTTTATATATAAATAATACAGGCAAAGTAAAAGCATTTCAATTTAGAAAATTTTTTAAAAACATTTGTTTCGAACTTGTCTGGAAAGGAAAAAATTCTGTACGTGGAATCCCCAAGATTTCATGCTATTTTTAGATTACCAAGTAGTTTGTCTTTCATTTGTTGATTAAATTATGTTTTTAATTGTTTTGAGGTGATGATACTTTAAAAGTATTCTTTTAAACACTTGTAAGAGAGTCCTGGGACAATCTCAACATTTTCCCCCTTCACCCTATTTAACAAAAAAGTAAGGAAACAAATTTTATGTATGTGGGGGGGTTGTAGGGTGGGTAGGGCTATGGAAAAAAATGAGAATTAAGTTGTGTCTTATACTGGTACAAATCCCCATTATGGAGTGCAATCATGATGTGTATATTTAATGTACCAATAAAGATTAAAAAAAAAAGAGAGAGAGAGTCCTGGGACAGATGGAAATCAACTTTGAATTGTCTGAAAGGCAAAGTGGTGGATGCTATTTAGGGGGGGGAAAGGGTTTAAATTTAGCTTACAATTGGATAATTATAAGATTTGTATGCAGAAAGATAACCTTCTGAGTTTCACAAACTAGTTGCTTTTAATCTTTTTTTTTTTTTTTTTTTTTTGGTAGCACTGAGGTTAAAAATGTCTACTACAATATCTTGTTGCAATTATAATTTCAAATGATGAGCAAACTACAATTTCGGAATCCCAATTGGAAGAGAATTTTTTTTTCCAGTTTTTTGAAACTGGGCACAAAGTTGGCCTGATTTTGTTTTAAGCTTTCACAATAGCTGCCCCTTGTAAATAAATCACAATGATCATCAGGGTGGTTAGTCTAAAAGTAGCACCGGCAGTGTTATTTGATTCAGTCCTTTCAAGTCAGGGCTTTGAAAACCTTGTGTAATCACACATGAGAGTAGATTCTTTGCAGTCTTAGAAAACAGAATATTGTTAAGAATGGCAAGTATCTGCAAACAATTGCTTTTTAAAATATTACATTAAATAAGAATGTGGTGGGAAATAATGTATGCTTTTGACCATATAGACAACTGTCTACAGATTTTGAATGTGCTGACTGGGGATAGAACTAAGGGTTGGCGGTACCTGGAATTAAAAGAGCGAACCTTTCCTCATCTTTGCTACTGAGGGAAGTACATGAAAAAGCCAAGATTTGATTCTATTCTCCTTGGTTTCTTAAAGGATGTATTCTTCCTGGGAGATCTGGTCGCAGGAATGGTGTACAGCAAGAGTGTGAACTGGAGCAGTCCGCAGGAAAGGTGATACCAAAGAGTCTCCATCGTCTCTTTCTCTTTTCTCTTTCAGGGTATATGGGTCAGTACATACATATTTACAATATGCTTTGCTGCCAATGTGGGACTGCTGTTTGGTGTTGTCTGTACCATAGCAATAGTGATAGGACGCTTCCCACGGTAAGACCACGTTAAAACACTTCGTTCATTCTTACTCAGCCATAAAATATATAATGTTATTTTTGCTTTTATTTTTGTATAACTTATGGCACAACAATTTCATGGTTTATGTAGCATTAGAGAATTAAAGACATACAAGGAAATGTTTTATCTGCATATGGTATATAACAGTGTTGTTCTTAATGAAAAAAATCAGCATTATAAAATAGACTATTAATCAGCTTTCTACCACCAAATAAATTCCTGAAATAAAGCAATTTAGGAGGAATCTTATGATTTTAGAGGTTTCAGTCCATGGTCAACTGGCCCTGCTGTTTTGGGCTTGTAGTTAAACAGGACATCATAATAGGAAGCTCACTCTGGAGCAGAGCTATTCACCTCATGGCAACTGGGAAGAAAGGGGAGAGAAAGGAAGAGGCCGAGTCCCCCTTATCCTATCCAAGTTTACTCCCTCAGTGACCTAACTTCACCCTACCTCTTAGCGGTTTCACCACCTAAAGATCAGTGCCAGTACCTTTGACCTCTTGACTTTTGTGGGACATGTGATGAACAAGCTATAGAGCATAGGTAAAGTATATTAAAATAAATATATCTTTTCACCATGCACTGTATTATTTAGATTTTTTAATTAAGTGAAGGGATATAGTATCCAATGTAGCACAAACCATATGTTAATGTTATTCATTTGTAAAATTTAAAAACTTCAAAAGTTTTATCTCTCAGAAAATGATGATAATATTTATTTATGTATGTAATGTATGATATATTTTATATAATATTCTAGCTCACTTACTGAAGAACATATGGCTTTTATATTTTTACTGAATGTCTGTAAGTCATTTCCCTATTCTGATCGATTCCTTTTCTGCTTTCCCAGTGTTCATCAGGTAGAACTCTCACTTCATCCTTTTCCTGATATTATTTGTGAAGTAACATATTCTTTAAAATGCTCTGGTTTACCTCCGTATTCTACTTTTATATTATTATGTTGTCCCATCTTGTCTTTGATACCTTGTTTCTCTCTTTTCCTTTAAAACAAGATTTTATCAAATACTAATACTTTCTAGCCCTTTATCTCTTATAATGCTTTACCAATCCACCTCTTGCAGCTTGGAGATTTGGGGCTCTAGGAACCAATAAGAGGTAAAGTATATTCATTAATGTCTAGTTAGATGGTTCTTTTGTTACCCTCTACTCTTGAGTACCCCAGAAATACATAGATTTACTAATCTTT